>JAMPIV010010118.1:0-204805 GCA_024509875.1 Oreohelix idahoensis | reverse complement strand
AGGACTTGTTTCCACCACCCCATACCAAATATTGTAAACCCCCTTTCAGAATAATTAATCTATTTTTGGGTTAAATTATCTCTTTCTAATACCACTTGCCTTCGGGCTGGTTTTTTTTTTTTTTTGTCTATACAAGCAAGAAGGGCATATTGGGATACTACTCTTCAACCCCCCACCCCCCCCCCCCCCCCCCACCCCCGCCCCTCCCCCAACCTTGTTATTTGTATATTTTTCTGTAACTATGATCATTGACTGTACCATGCATAATGTTGTGATTTTTGTTTAGATGATAATAAACACCATAACCTTTTATTACTGTGTTGGCCGACCCATTACCTATATTTGTTATATGTAGTTTGTATTCACGTTTGTGTGTTTGTAGCACCAAATTGGTGTGTGTACATGAGGGTTTGGAAACTGGCAACACTTGTTTAGCCAGGAGAGATTTAGGAGTGTACAGATAAATAAAATTGTCGTAAGATAGGCAAATCGGAGAAGATTACCCAATTTCAGAGACTGTCCTTACTCTTTCCAGCACCCTTGTGAATCAACTATCTATTTCTTACCCCTTTCTATCATAGAGCCTTCACCATCATTCTTCACTCTAACGGGACCACTATTTCTAAGACCTATCTCAAATAAAATTTACGACACTGACTGTACGCGTTGTTTGTCGTTGCATTGTTGCACGTCCTTCTTGGGAACAATTTCATTTTTCTCTGGAGGGGAGAGTAATAATGTTACATCTCCTTTTGCGCACCGTGATGCATTCACTAGTGAAACATCACTGTTCTCAAATGGAGTACCATTTAAACGGAGTGCTACTGTATAAAAATGACGTCATCAAACTCCATAATTCTCGCCGTTTGTACGTCTAACATCTGTGGTTAAAAGTTAGACATTAATTGTATTGTTTCCCTTATATGTACTCTCCCGAAAATAGTAACACTTAACGAAGAAAAGTCGGTGATAAGTGCAACACAAAGCGAGTGACATTGATATATGAATAAAATGTACGTTTTTGATTGTAGAACCCAGTTTCATTCCGGAAACGGATTTAACTCATCATTTGGTAAAAATAACCTTAAAATGTAAGTTTTTGATTATTTTTTCAAGACAAAATTTTAATTTAAAGTATTGCAGACTTAATGTTGGAGCTACTCGCTGGAAACGGAAACGACCTATTGGAGCATAGATACCATGATTTTCGATGACCCCAACGACGCAGTTGATTTCCCAACCGAGTTCCTTAACGAGCAGTGCCCATCAGGAATGCCACTGCATTTGCTGAAATTAAAGGTTGCTGCATGTATCATGCTATTGCGAAATCTGAACGCAAAAAATGGACTATTGAGTGGCACGCGTTTGATCATAAAAGTCAAGCATCGGAATTCCATTGATGCAGAAATTATCACTGGCAGTAATAAGGGAGAACGAGTTTTAATTCCTCGCATTGACTTAGAACCGAGCGAGCGCAGTTGGCCATTTAGGATGTGACGTAGTCAATTCCCAGTGATTTTAGCATTTGCAATGACGATCAATAAGGTGCAAGGACAATCTTTTGATCTCACGTAGGAGTTTTCCTTCCTGAGCCTGTTTTCGAACACTGCCAGCTCTATGTCGCCCTCACCCGAGGAACAAATCATGAAAACTTGAAAGTTTTTGTCAAAAACACTTTTTATCAGGGAACATTCTTTGAAACAAATCTTTTGATTTACTTCCCTCATTATTTACGGGATATTGCTAGTTTAAAATAATTACGCAGATGCGCGTGCAGAGCAGTAGTAGTTAACTTTTGCTGGGGGACTTTTGACTGTGTTCTCGAAGTGGCAGGATGTGTGTGTATGAGCTCTTGCTCCAATGCCTAGTGTCCGCTGATGTATATGCTTTTACAGAGGATATTTGATGTTCTGTATGCCAGAGATTCATTTGTGTACTGCTAGATAAGTATGAGGACATGTTTAGATTAATATTTGACTTCAGCGTCCAGAATAATTGTGTCGCGGACATTGAACTGTTAGACGGCATAGTGTCTGCATTCAATGTTTAAGATGGCCCAGTGTGGTTGGCCGGTTTACGGATTGTCATTTATTATGCATCAGTGAATATTGTGGAGCCTGTAGTAAGTACCGTAAATAAACTGTATGAATTGTTCTCAAGCGTGAGATGCCTTGCTGCTACAAATTATCAGTATTTGTCTCTTATTCCTATAGTTTTATGTTCTCCACTTCTCACTTTCTTACCCTTCTGTCTTTTGGTTGTCTGTCCCTGACGAAGGCCTTGTGGCAGCAACGTAGGTTTCCTAGTCCTTTCTCTTAGTAAGACGTCTTACATTTTGTGTTTTTGTTTGTTTGTTTTTTCCATGCTACAAATTATAAGTTGCTGTTGTAGTTCCAAATTGAACTGTTGAAACTTTAATCACCCTAGACACTTATCTACAACATTGCCCCCATTTTCATAAATCGATATCTAAAATGGAACGCACCAACTATATTCCAGAAATGCATAATACTTGTATTTCTGTTGTATTTTATTTTTTCAGTCTTGGGCAAGGAGAAATCATCACCAATGGGTATGATATTTTTGTTCTTAATTCTGATCGTCTGCGTTGCAGCTGGTGCGTTTTTGTGCAGCAGGAGGACAAGGTAAGGCATGCAAAAACTTTTAAAGCGAATGATAAAGTAATCAATGCGACAAATTGAAAGAAAAACACAAGTAATAAAATAGAAAAATTGAAAGTAAGAATCTCAAATGTATATATCAAGTCAGTACTTTTGTCCCAGATATCGCTTGTACAGTCCGGGATTCTCCTCAGACCGTCGGGCCTTGAGGTGTCTGCGTCCCTTATAAAGTCAGAAATGACTGGAAGCGACGCACAACGTCCGGCATTACCCTCAGACCTTCGGGTCTCGAGGTGTCTGCGTCCCTTATATAGTCAGCAATGACTGGACGGGACGCAAAATGTCCGGATTTCCCCCAGACCCTCTGCTCTAGAGGCGTCTGTATCCCTTACATGGTCAGCAATGACTGGAAGGGACGAAAAATGTCCGGCATTCCTCCAGACCCTCTGCTCTCGAGGCGTCTGTTTCCCTTATATAGTCACAAATGACTAAAAGGGAATATGGATTGGAGGGCAAGTTCCGTATCCTACTAGTGACAGGCGGTTGCTACTGGTGTCAGACTGTAGCGGCCAGACCGTTCCTCTGACGTCCAGGCCGGGTCTTGCAGCATGGGCAACAGCTCGATCTACAATTGCCCAACCTCATGCCACCGAAAGTTATTTCGGGAGGTACGCTGCTATGGTCAGTAATGACTGAAAAGGAAGATGGATAGATAGATAGACTATTGTATATCTGTGAAACAATAACCAAGAAGTTAAAACCATTTTTAAATAGGTGCTTGCATAAAATACGTAGAAGGATTGAAAAAGTACCATAAGGTCACCAACGTAGAATTGATAACAAGAACCAGACAAGTATTAGTGGAATAAGAGATGAAAGGAAGACGCTGGCACACTGTCGTACAAATAGGTTGTGAGTTATTTTTCTTTTGTCCCGTCTGAGTAGAGTGGATGGTGATAGATACGTGAGAAAAAGGTGTGAGAAATAGATTTCACGGGTGATAGCTTAAGGAGAAGATTTGTCTATGGAATGAGTAAGTTTCTCTAGTCCAGCCTAGTGCCCTTGATATATAGAGTGACGACAACTAAAATTTGGCCGCCATTTTCGGTCGTACCCGTATTGCAGGAAAATGGACCCGATCATGAGTTTCGGATCCAATTTGTATTTTCGTTTAGGTTAGCTAATAATTTGAAATAAAATTAGATGGAAATACAGTAGCACATATTTGTACTATTATTTGTATTTCAAGTAACAAAACAAAAAGAAGAAAACTAGTTTACTTACCGCTTTATTGAAAAGAATCAGTAGCGTGGATTTTTAACACATACTCCGTTGAATTTTATATTCCGTTAGAATTCCACTATTTAGCAACAAAGATTTTATTATAGTTTTATTATATAATTATATTATATAATTTTATTATTATTATTATTATTATTATTATATATATATATATATATATATATATATATATATATATATATATATATATATATATATATATATAATTTTTATTATTATATAGTAATAATATTATAATTTATTATATAATTTTGTTATCATCATCATCATGTGACGTATTCTTTCCAGAACGTTGTCTCCATTACAGCTGCTCTGAACGCATCACGATTCTGGGCAAGTCGACCTGCATCAGCCAAAGACCAGTTCAGACTCTCTGTGATGTCCTGGGTCCACCGTCGTCTAGGTCGACCCCTTCCCCTTTTTCCAGGGACCATGCCTTCCATCACTGTTTTTTCCAGACTATTATGTCTTTTTATATGACCGAAAATTGTCAGCTTCCTTATTGCGATGGTATTTAGGAGCCAATGTTCCTGTACATTTAGTGAGTGCAGTACTTCTCTGTTGGTCTTTTTTTCTGTCCAGGGTATTCTCAACATCCTTCTGTAGCATTTCATTTCGAATGATGTAATCTTTTTTGCAACTGTTTTATTGAGTGTCCAAGTCTCGCAGCCGTATGTTGCTCCTGGGAATATACATGCTCTGATCAGTTGTAACTTTGTTTCTTTGCTTGTGCCTTGCCATAGGTTTTTCATCTGTATTAGTTTATGTGAAGCAATTGCAAGTCTTCTTTTAATTTCTACTGCACAGTCGCCAGAGCTGTTGATGATTGATCCTAAGTATTTGAATTCATTAACACTTTTTAGTTCTTCATTATCAATTTCAATTTCTGTTTTGGTCTTTACTTTGTCTGTTGTCAATACTTTGGTCTTCTTGGTGTTTAGGTATAGATTCTGGGCCTCGCTGTGTTTTTTGGTGGACAGAATTAATTGTTCAAGTCCCTTTGGGTTGGTCGATAGGAGGACTGTGTCGTCAGCATATCTGATTTCCGGGATCTGGTACCCGCCGATGTTAAATGAGTCAAAGTCTGTGTGTTCTTGGTCATCTCTTACGTTTCTCATGATATTCTCGGCATAAATGTTAAACAGGTAAGGGGAAAGGGTACAACCTTGTCTTACTCCTTTCTGTACTTCAAACCATTCTGATGTTTCCCTCTCTATTCTTACGGCTGCCTGTTGTTCTTGGTACAGCAGTGCGATGAGTTGTATAAGGTGGTTTGGAAATCCCATATTTTTCATAATAGCCCATAACTGCTGATGTTGTACACAATCGAAAGCTTTGGTGTAATCAATGAAACAAGTATGTAGGTCAACGTTGAATTCTCTACACTTTTCTATGATGATCCTCATGTTGAAAATATGATCTTTAGTGCCTCTACCTGGTCGAAAACCCGCCTGTACTTCGTTTATTTCTGTTTCTAGCTTTTGTTGCATCCTTTTCATTATGATTTGTAATAGTATTTTGTTGGCATGGCTTATAAGAGCTATAGTTCTGTAGTTTGTGCACAGTTTCAGGTTGCCCTTTTTTGGCAAGGGTATGTAAATTGATCTTTTCCATTCCTTGGGCCAAATTCCGCTTTGCCAGATCTTGCAGCATAATGCATGGTATATACGAGCGCTGCCTTCTTCTCCTGCCTGTATCATTTCAGCTGTTATTTCATCACAACCAGGAGATTTTCCACTTTTTAAGTGTTTGATTGCGTTCCGGACTTCCTCTATGGTAGGTTCTGGTTCACGTTCCGCTTCATTCATGACGTTATCTGCCGCTTTATTTATTTCCGTATACATTTCTTGACAGTACTCCTTAAATCTGTTCAGAATATCTTTACGTTGTGTTAGAGTGTCGCCTTTCTTGTCGTTTATTGCACGAGGTGATGATTTAAAGTTCTGTTCTTCAATGTTCTTACTTCAGAAAACATATTCTTACTCAATCCCTGTTCGCGCATTTCCTCTAATATCCTGCAGGTGTCGTTCATGTATTGTTGTTTGTCTTGTCTGACTCGTTTTTTTGTTATCATGTTATTATAATTATTAAATATTAATAAAATATAACAAATATAAAATTTTATTATATTATATAATTTTTATTATATTTAGAATTATAAATACAGACCTAGGGAACTGCATAATATAGTCAAACAATATTTATCACGAACAAATGTTAATATTAGTGTCTGGGAATGTGAAGGTCTGATGCTATTCTTACAATGCATATGACTTTTAACAGATAAAAGTCAATTAATTAGCCTATCTGTTAAATTCAGTTATATAACTGGAACCACCAGGCCTTTACACCCCTCCATTTTAATATAATTCTTGTTCAGTTTCTTCTTGATTTTGTTTGTTTTGTTTTTTTTTTTGTTTATTTATTTAACATATTAGCATAATTGTGATTGTCCCTATTTACAATGATTTGACAAATGTGATGCCACTTTCTCATCGGCAGTTGTTCATATTATTTGGAATTGAAAACAATATATATATCCTAATTATAACCCATCAGAGGTTGAACGGGATATTTTTCTTCATTAATTTAAAAAAAACAAAAAAAAATCTTACTCGACGCTTATTCCCGCTACTAACCCAGGTATTGTCGACAAAAAATGGCGTCCACGTCGTTCAGCCTCGTTTTCGATTCTGACTCAGTTGACGTCACTCTATATAGAAATACAGGGCACTAGTCCAGCCTATCTATACGACTATAATTTAATACAAGACAACCTTGCCTTCCTCATACTTATAAATATAAGTTTAACTACACACACACACAGCTATGTGACAACAAGACACACAAACGTGAAAAACTACGGTTAATTGGGACACACAAAGGTAAGTTTTCTTCGTTGTTTATTATCATTAAACTTGACAACACCAAATGTCTAAAGAAAGATCAAATGAAAACAAAAAACAGATTTACATATATATGAAACAGCAGAATAAATGTGCCCTCCCCTATTAGGAAAAGAACCCAAAATTTAATAACCCCAAAGGTCAAAGGTTAGCACTATGTTACAGAGTAGACTGTAAAGAAAACAAATGCTACCAGTAAAGTAAACAAGTTTAAGCAAAATCCAATGTTGGTAAAGTTCCTGTAACAAAGAAAAATATTCACTCTCTCTGTCATACAGTGGCCACTCATCACGCATACCTACTCTTGGTGATATCCCTTTGAAATACAATTATCCTGAATATAAAAATGCCAGGTTTAATTCCCAAATTGGCCCAGTCCATCCTCTAACAAATAAAGACTAGTGAGGTGAACGCCGAATCGGGTGTTTTAATTTTCCCTGGATGAACAAAATGTCACCGCGAATAGTTAGTGTAGCAAAACGTGCTCTTGAGGTTCACAGTTAAAAAAGAGGAAAATACTTCCAGTATTGGGAAACATCTTTTTGCTAAAAATGTTACAAATGATGATAATCCTATCGGCTGACTCTATGGGAGAGTGCCGATTCTGAAACAGAGTAACTTTCTGGATAAATCCGCTTGCATACGACTGTCAGAAGTCCGGAGTGTAAGTGTTATTTTGTATACCCCAGTGGGCTGGTAAAAATTTGAAAAATATCTGGGTATGGTAAGTCCAGTTAAATTTACAAGTTAAAATGTTTTTCATGTATCTTTGGCAAATACTTGCTCACAAATGAAATTGGTGACGCACAAGCCAAGAAAAAGACAACATTAACCAATCAGTAAATGAAGAAAAGACCGCTGGACGCCCTAGTGATTAGGTCTGCTAGGGATGTAACAAAATAATTATGGAAAGATGCTACTCCTCCATAAAGCTATATATATGCACACAGACGGAGACAAGACGATCTCTTATCCACTCGGTCAGTCCTGATTAAAGTTAAACGGCACAGGTGTTTTCCCTTACGCCTATACGGTCAGCTTTCGCTAGCGCTGAGATTAGGTCAGATGGAGTTACGCAACTCTCCCGCCCCCTCTCTCACCGGCAGTAAGCATAAAATGTTAATTATTATTCAATTATCCATAGGCGCACTTACATAAATATCGCCTGTAGTTAATAGCTATTAAATTGTCGGCGTCTGTTAGTTTAGTCGTATGATATTAAATAATAAGGACTTATAATAAATACGCACAATGAAATAAAACGTGAATTCGTTTCTGTAACTATCAGTCGCGCCTAGCATGTAAATCAGTCAACTAAAACCGTCTCTTTTTATGTGAGAAAGCGGGTGGTGAAAATTAACATTATAACTGAACATCTGGTACGAAATAGCTACGCGTTATTTATTTCACTCGTTCTAACAGCTAGAAAATCTAAGTGAATTCTAATGGTAAAAGCTTAACGCTTTTAATCACGTAAACACTAAGTTCTATTACCAGAAAATCAGAATGAAAATCCCCACGAATCCTATTAACACATCTTCCACAATGGTTCTAGAACTACGTGCTTAGACTATCCAAAAATTTAAGAAAAAACAGTTTATATCTCGATATATTTCTCTGATCTATAGATGATGTTAATTTTCACACAATTGTGTGTACCGGAGAACCAGAGTTCCCAGATAAAAGCTTACGGCCACTTGGTCGGGCGTTGCTAATCGACATCAGAAGAATTATTACGTCTAACGGGTCTCTCAAAGATTTTGCCCGTGAGTCTACTTCAAACCGTATTCGGGGAACCCTTCGTAGTCTTCAAAAGGTTCTGTGTTATTCACGTGCGGTCTGTCAGGTATCGTATTATTGACAGATAAGCTCTCGTGAGGAGACCAGGTAAACAAACCTGATTCGCCACCTGTTATGACTGACAGGTCATGCAGTTTGTAAACATTGCGTTAGCTCGTGTTCACAGAAAAAGAGGTAGGACGAAAAGTACGCTTGTGTAAGTAAAACACACGGTAGAGAAATGCGTGGTTTTGCTAGCAAATCATAGAACGCTACCAGGTTACAAGCCTGTCAGATTACTGTAGGCTCTCCTTATATTATACGTCACACACACTGAGACAAGAACGGGAGAAGAAATGAAAATGATGAGGCCTTGAGTTGGCATGCGACATGAGGACTTACATTGTGTTTGTTTACGGCCTATGCTCCTCAGAGTGTGAGTGGGTATTGATTGATTGATTGATTGATTGATTGATTGATTGATTGATTGATTGATTGATTGATTGATTGATTGATTGATTGATTGATTGATTGATTGATTGACGCAAACTTTGTCAAACACCTTTTAAAAAAGTAGAGTTTTTACTAATGTGATTATAGCGTTATCATCATCACCATAATGGAGCAAAGAGCCACGACTAAAACTGGTGCCGTTGCGTGAAACCAGCACCAAGTATTCACACAATCTTACAGTGGTGGTTTCTGCCGCAATTAGTTGGACATGATGAAGTTACCGACCTCATGCACAAACTTAATATTAATTGTTTAGCACGACATACGTGAGGCACAAGTTGGGCTATTCTTTCCTTGCCAGCTTAGAGACCCCCAGAAACTATATGGGTTTATAATTATAATATACACATATACAAAGTCAGGTTAATGTTATAGATTGTAAGAGGTTATTGCAGCTGTAATACAAACTTTACCTAATTTATTGGTATATTTTATACCTTTAGGAACAAGTAGATTGTGGATTAAGACAAACGAAGCTGCAGCTGCGGGTTTCGCAGATTTGGGACCATCTAAATTGTTGATATTTCAAAAGGAGGGCGAATTTTCTATCATGAGCACAGAGCGTTAAAAAGTTTGCCATTAAGGAGAAAAAGAAAATTACAATTCATATTTTCGAAGATCTTGGTTATCTTACTGAAACAGTGGTAAACATACACGTAATGCTAGTAATACGATCATATTAATGTCAATACTTTTTAATGAAGCTTCATTAATTTGTGGTTCATTGTTTTTAACACGCCATTAATATTTTTGGTACATTTGTGTAACTCATGGGATTAAATTAGACCACATAACCCCTTAATGGAGCTGTCATAAAACCTCCGCCATTAGGATATGCAAAAGGTTGTGAATGAACATTTTTCCTTTTTTAATGAAAAAATATATCGTCCTGAGCTTATTTTGTCATAAACTGTGCATTTTTGTACATTCAAGTTACATAAATTTGTATCTCTTGTAAATACAGTGTTAACGAAGACACGGAGACGAAGACAACCAGAAAAGAGCCGAATAAGATCAGAAAGCAACACAAAGAAAGGAAACAAGGACGGAAACTGAAATTTCTCCTCAATTCACACAACGTTTATTATTAAAACAAACAACTAGTTAACTTATAATCTCCATACGGCTAATTTAGTGCATTATTTCTCTTCTGAGTAAACAGAGACAGTAAGAAATATATTAGAGCTTTATATAACTATGTGTTATTTAAGCGGGCTGATAGATTAATGTATGCCATTTTAATACATACTCTACAAATATGACGATATAGGTCGTCCACATATGACGTCACGAGGAGGGGGTCTACAATTTTTATGACGAAGACGAAGTGTGACGATAGAGGGAGGAGGTTTTGAAAAAATGTTACGTCACACAAGCGATTACGTGTAAGGTTCACCTCTTACATAAATGATGTCGGAACAAAATATATTTTGTAACCTAAATCCTCAAAGCTAACTTTTTACACGCAGTAGTTAACAGCTACCTCGTGGACCGTTTATATTAATATTATAACCTCATTTGAGATATCGGATATTTGTTGTAATCTTTAAATGTTTTTAATTGGTTTTAATTACACATTTTTTTAAAAATGCAATGTAATCCACAACTTTCCGGTAAACGATGTTGATCTGGAAGAAAATGAAGTTCTAGTTGGTTCAGTGGAGGAACATCTTACTTTGCTATAGTATAATGATAACGAAGAGAAATAATTCACTAATAATAACTTCAGTTTTTTTTTCAGTTATTATGTTGTGAAACTTTAGCATAACTGAAGTTATTGATGTGTTTACTTTAAATTTATTTTATTTTTTTATTATTTGAAATGAAATTATGACACAATAAACGACATTTTAAATATATTTATCAGCATTTAACATGCAAAGTTCTTGTTGTAAAAGCCTGATTAATTAAATACTATTTTTAATTAAAATATTCTTTTTTTTTTTTGTCTGCACCAGTTAACTAATTTACATTTGATTACATTCTTTTTTTTTTTAGCTGGACAAACAAGAGGGGGCGGGGGAGGGAGGGTTAGATATGTGACGTCACATAGAAGTGGGTCTGGGTTTTTGTGACGAAGTGTAACAAAGGTGGGTGAGGTGGCTAAAAAGTGTCAAAAATTGCTTGATGACATATGCGGGCGAACCCATAAGGACAATAACTTACTTGGTCATTTGAAAGTATGTTAAAATTATGACGAATGATGAACTTAATGAATGTTTTTAAATATTTTTTTTTTATTTCGTTGCATGTTTACGTGTTTTAATTGGTTGATTTTATCTGTTTTTAATTTTTTTAAAAACCTTAACTATATTTTGTATTTTAAGAAATAAAAAGGTTGGCGAGAAATAATGTGGTTTATTAAAAGATAATGTAGCTGTGAATGTTCAGAGTTTTACTGCATTAATTACATAATCAAAGTTTATTTTTGAGCTTTATGTCTTGTTGATCATTGTATTAACAGTTAGAGGACTAGAGGCCAGTATTCAGTGCCAATTTTCCATAGCGATTGTGACGGAGGACCAGTTTTCGGAGCTGGTACATGTTATGTTTTGTCCCGATTTTATACTTTATGAACCCTCATTCATGTTTATTTGTAACTGTGTATATTTTTACAACAATTTAAAACAAAACACTTCGAAAGAACCAACCCTGAAACTCGGAAACTATGTGAAAACTCATAGCAGCAGAAAGTTAATGCGTCAAACATTGGGAAACCACTATATCCTTTAAAAGTGAGTAATTAAAAATGTCTGTCCAAAATGGTGAAAAAATATAAGCCAATCACATACGGTTATTCAATTGTCTGATTCGGTGCAAAAATATAAGCCAATCACATACGGCTATTCAAATGTTTGAAACAGTGCAAAATATATTAGCCAATTACATACGGTTATTCAAATATGGGGAGACAGCCCTGCTGAAAAACGAAATAAATTGTTACACGCCGTAAAGACACCAAATTGCGGGTTTACGATCGAATTGTAACAATTTTGTGAATCAAAATCATGCAGGGTCTATTTAAAATACAAACATGTACATTGTGAAAACTTTCGTGAGAGGACAGAGATAGATAAGTAGATGACGTCAAATATTTTTACAGGCCATTTATGTAATACATAAATTGGTTATTTGAACATCAATTATCTGAACTGTCACTTATCCGAACCACTGCTGCCGCCAAAAAAAGGCAAAAACGGCCTCGGTCTGACTTTGCTGTTCGCCTTCACCCTTGCCAAGTCTGTTGTAGCAGCCAGCTCATACAGTACTCTTTTGTGACGCCGTGTGTATAGCCCTTGACCCAATGACACCTTACAAGCTAAGAGAACATGTTCAAGTGTCTGCATCCCATGGCACATGGAGCACTGTGCATCATCAGATTTTCCTTATCTCACAAGGTTTGCAGACGATAGCAGGAGGTCATACATTGATCTGATATGAAGCTAAGTAAGGAGTGTCCTATGCCATACAGCATTACATGTCAAGGACCTTTGCAGGGCTTCTTTCCATGTAGTCCATTGGCCTTTTGGGCTTGCTGTACCGCTTTTTGGATCCTCTTATCATTCCCAGCTTCTCGAATTTCCTGAATTGCCATATCTCTGCGTTTTTTTGTTCGATGCCTTGGACTACCAGCGGATGTTACCATGACCCAATCCTCTTCATTAGTCTCTGTGTTTCCAATTACCTCCTTCAGCTTAGGCGACTCTTGGGCAGTGTCATGGGATTTTCTCCCCTTGCTGTGCAGTGATGGTCCAACAGTGACCAAAATTCAGAGTATCTACTGAGGAAAGGTGTTTACCTTTCGCTCAAGATTACTCTTGGCAGAGATGTGAATTAAAGAATGGTGCTTCAGTTCTAGTGAGCATCATATGAATTTAAAGAAATCAAGTACTATGGCTGATAGGATCCAGGCTGTGAAAACTGTTTATCTTTCCTGACCTTCTATGAGTTAGGATTTTGCTCGTTCTGATGAGCCCCCAACTGATTTAACTGGGTAAAATATTACTTAAATAGCTCTGTTGTAAGTATTTAAATGACTGAGACATACGGGTGATGGTCTGTTATGACAAAAAATGTTTCTGATTTGAAAATACAGTGTTCACTTGGCAGCTTTGAATGTGTACTTAGCTGCCAGTAAAATGTCGGTTGGTTTCTGCTCACGCCGATGCTTGTACTTTGCAGATTATGGACTGGTTCACTCTCGTCACTGGTCACGTCTGGTGGCTGCAACATCTCCCTCGTAATATCGTGGGGTAATTGCGAAGATGGTCTAGCGTCTGTTAAGACCTGTCTGCTGAAGGTGTCTAGTTTTGACTGCAAGATATTTAAAGGGTAAAGGGGTAAAGGATCCCGTTACACGCCTATTGAGGCATATTGGGAATACGGTGTTAGGCCCGTATTTTCTTGACCATCGGCACACTAGGGTTGATGTGATCAGCATCACGCCGGCCCCCTTAACCTTCACAGAGTTGTTCTGGTACCCAATTCATGAGGCTGGGTCGACCCCGGAGCCGTTTGCGGTCTAAAAAATCACACCTCAACTGGGGATCGAACCATGGACCACAGAGTTAGGAAGCCAGTGCACTAACCACTACACTACCGCGGCTCCCAAGATACTTATACTACTCACTTATTCCAAAGATAGCACCACCAATTGGTACCACCGCCTAGTATCATGAAATAAGAGAGAAACAAATACCCTCCTAAGTATTGGGTTTCCTGACACAAAATCAGGTGTCTCTCCCCCCCCCCTTTTTTTTTTAAATTTTCATTCCGCCATTCCATCTGCCACAGAACTTTACCCTCTCTGAGCATGAACATTAATTTCAGTGAGCGGAAAACATCCATTGCATTAATATTGAACATGTTTACATTTACATTTGCACTGGTTAAAAATGTTAATATAATAAGTCTGTACATCATTTATGGCGTCATCAACTCTCTGCTCCAAATGTAACTTGGGACTACCTCTGCTTTTGGTTCTCTGTGAGAAACCCGCATAAAGCAGCCACCAGCTCTTGCAGTGGTGGTTCATGAAATCATCATTCTATATGCGGAGGTTGCTAGCCTCGTATGGCTCGGACATCCAATTGCAATTTTCATATTTTAATAAATGCAAAATATAGACAGACAGCCGGTAGGATAGTCTGGCGTTCTTTCTTCCAAACCTCTACACCTCACGGTAGAAGGGGAACGACTAAGTAAGTAAAATATAGACTTATAAACTGTACAACTTACCCGAAATCTTCAGATAAATAGTTATAGAAACTTGTTTAAGATTCCTCTTACACGTGGTCTAGGGTATTACTTTGCAAATAGACTCCCACTATGACGGTGTTAGGTTTCTAGGATTCCGGGCTTTCCGTATTAACGAAATTAGAGTTTTCCTGTGATACAAATCCACATGATGCTTAAACACGTTGTCCGGTCCTTTAAAGTGGAATCATGATCTTATTCCTTACTCTGTCTTGTCATGCTGTCTTCTTGACGAGTTGAATATTCACAGTGCGCTAAACTCACAAGGCGCTAAATTATAAGGCAACATTCGGCCCACATCCAGATTGCTACTATATGACAAGGTTTCAGCCAGAAATGTTGAGCTTTTTACATTTCAGATGCTAAGCATGTCAGGTGCGTAAATTTCCCTTTTTCACACACAGAAACAAATTCCTACATAACAAACACAAACATAAATGTGTTGTTTACAATCGCCATATATGGTATGCCAGCTTCCGTCTATTATCGATCATGTTTACGCTCACGACTTCAAAATGTATCACAGTAATCTCTTTGAAGATGGATAATTATTCTTCCGAAAGTATTGTCAGGAAACGATTATCTTATTTACCTGGTCTAGTCAGCATTGACAACCTGGTCAGACAGGACTATTAACAGTTGATAAGATAATAAGCTGCGGTCATCCCAAGGTTGTTTACTTATTAATTGGCAGCATGAAAATGTGTTACACATTAATAAACCAGACTTCTCTCTACCGATTACATGTGTCAATATGGGTTCAGACGAAAGTGGTTGATTACCCTAATCAGCAAAAGATGGTCACTGAAGTCCGGACATAACATTAATTGAGGGAAGGGAGTGTAAACAATGAATAGAAAATACCAAATACTGTCAGAGGTCGGAAAAACTAAAATGAAGAGCACATAATGAATTACAGGATAGCACAGGTAAATGTGACGTTCGAGGTTATTTTGTCACAGGCAGCACCAACAGCTTCATCCACTTTCAACTTCCTTCCTGCTTTCTGTGTGGGCTGAACTGACTTTACTACGTCATCTGCTTACTCGCACAAAATCATTGCGAGCCTCGCTTTTCCTACTTTATATTCTCCCACAACTGACTTGAAATTAAGAATAGTGAGTTAAAAACAAAATGGTCTTCTCTTGTATAAATTAGAGGGGATAAGAGTTCATCAAATCTGGCTCTATCAATATATCAAGTTGTGCCACACTTCCCTTGACTTCTGAGTTCAGTTAATCACGGACGGGATGATCGAATATGATGCTGCCCAACCATGTACGTGATAAAGCGTACCAAATGGCGCAACATGTGTATTGACTCCGAAAATCTGCTAATAACAAGCCAATTTATCTATTAGATAAAGCAACGTGAAAAAGGTTGACTTATAGTATTTCTTTCTTTGGATGCTCAACAAGGTAGAATACATCAATATTGACCTCTTCAAGCAGTTATATTGTCCGAGATACGGAAATTATTTTACTAATTACGTAGTTAAAGTTACAGTATACTCAGCCCAGTACTTAGTTTAGTTAGGTTTATTTCAGTGCACATTTGTTTAATGATATGTTCGTACGATCCATTCAATTGACTGCTTGAAAAAGCAATGATTATAGATAAGTTTTGGAAATATATTTAAATTTAAAATACGGTAGGGTGCTCTTGTAACGAAACTGAAGGAGCTATCCTCCCTTTTTTCTAATGAATACATTTGAAAAAATAAATTTAAATTATTACTAATACACATGAATTAACATGGAACATAATTTGTATACGCTACATGTTCTGTTTTACAAGTTATTGCAAGCATCAAGCAACCTTCAAAAATGGAATCAGGTAGCGTGCGGTGTGAAGAGGAGGGGGGAAGGGGGAGAAATAAAACTTCTGCAACTTATTTCAGGTCACACTGCGAAACCCACGTGACATGAAATGATTAATGTGAATGCTAAATGTAATATCTTCTTTATCCATTTCATATATGCCCCAGTTCTCTTTTCTTAAAGAACCAATTTAATTTGAATAAAAATTATCAAATTTTCAAACACTTTTTGAGTTTTTGTTTTGTTTTTTCTTTCATGAATAAATGAATAGTTAAAAACGTAATCTACGAAAGTCATGTATTCATGTATTCACACATGTATCATAATTATAATTAATATAAGTGCATCATTGTATTCCGTATGGCTAGTAACAGAACTAAAGTCGGAGTCGGGAGTCCGGACTTCTATAATTTCTGGAGTCGGAGTAATTGTTGAACAATTCCGCGACCTTGGTTCGGAGGCTTTCTGGGAGAGGTCATCAAAGCAGACATTGACACTTTTGCAGAAATTATATACAAACAGCTTGATAACGTCTGGGACAGAAAAAAAAAGCGTCAGTGGACAGGAAGGAAAGATATCTGGTTAATCTGTCAAAGAATGGTAAGTTGCAAAGAATGCACACATTACTGAGGAAAAGTGCTTTTATCGGACCCAGGACAAATATTACACATAATCATCTACCTCGTTCACCAAAACTTGTGATCTGACAAAACATCATTTTACTACCACATCATTTACTACTCGGCGGAATAGCAGCTCACCACATCGAGCACTGTAATGTTAATGTTAATCAGAATCGACGTGATTGCAATCCGGGCAAACCCATAGGTGCTCAGTTTCCCTCAGCAAATGTCGAAGTGTATGAATGCTAATTGTTCCTGTTGCGCACTGGTTGTATACACGGCGCATGCGTCCTCCCATACGTCCATCCCTGCTGGTCTTACGTTTGATGCCAAATTACAGCAGTCTTAGCCTTGATGATTCATCGATTGCAGTGTCATTCTCTACTAGACGAACATGAATTGCCCTCAGTATTTCTTCCTTATCCTTAGCCAATCCACCTTTTATGGGTGCTCTTGAACCTAGTCTGTCAGCTCTTTCATTGTCACGTACCCCGGCATGATCTACTTCTTCTTCTTCTTCTTCGTACACTCTCAGACGTCCACTTGAATGTTCTCAAAGAAAGCAGTAGTCAGTTTGAGGCTATTTGAATCCCCATATAGTTTTTCCACGAAAGGAACTGGCGTCGGCCATATGCACTTTCTCTATACCGCATATAAGAGGCAACTTTGAAGCAGATGTTCAGCAGTCATTTTATCAGTGCCACAGTTACACTGATCGGTAGTTCCTGTGGTGGGTTTAGATGTTATGAATGTTGGTGTTGTATTTAATTTGTAACTGAGTGAGGTCAAGCTGTGAAGGCCCCTGAGTCTAACAATTGATGGGATGTGTTCTCAGGGACCTTTCTGCTACCACCCTAAGATCTCACTCAGAGTTTTATTTTGTACTATAATAAATGATGACAGCGCAGACTTCGCTGGCTTGGCCATGTTCGCCGCATGGAAGATGGTCGCATCCCAAAAGATATCTTCTACGGACAATTAGCAGATGGCAAGAGAACAGTTGGTCGACCACAGCTGAGGTTCAAAGATGTGTGCAAGAGAGATATGAGGGCACTGGACATGGATCCAGCAACATGGGAGGATGAAGCTGCCGATCGCACTAAGTGGCGATGCTATTTACGGCGCCACCTCAGATTGGGCGAAGAGAGGCTCACACAAGAAGCAGAGGTGAGGAGAAAACGTCGAAAGGAGCACCAGGAAAATAAGCAGCTGAGGGCTGTCACCTCAGGGGCGCATTCCCATAGTCAGTTATGACTGAAGGCGCTATTATTATTATTATTATTATAAATGATGACTACGTCTAAATGTCTAGGGTAATGTACGTGTGGTGTGATGGTAACCCAATACACAAACACACACAGATATTAATTTCTATAATCAACTCAACTAACACTGTGTTTTAAATTTGGTATTTAACAAATCTTTTTACAATTTATTTTGTCCTGAACCTAATATTATTTTGGTCAGGACTAGCAAAATAAAAAGAAATCAATATATATATATATATATATATATATATATATATATATATATATATATATATATATATATATATATATATATATATATATATATATATATATATATATATATATATATATATATATATATATCATCATCATGTGACGTATTCTTTCCAGAACGTTGTCTCCATTACAGCTGCTCTGAACGCATCACGATTCTGGGCAAGTCGACCTGCATCAGCCAAAGACAAGTTCAGACTCTCTGTGATGTCCTGGGTCCACCGTCGTCTAGGTCGACCCCTTCCCCTTTTTCCAGGGACCATGCCTTCCATCACTGTTTTTTCCAGATTATTATGTCTTTTTATATGACCGAAAAATTTCAGCTTCCTTATTGCGATGGTATTTAGGAGCCAATGTTCCTGTACATTTAGTGAGTGCAGTACTTCTCTGTTGGTCTTTTTTTCTGTCCAGGGTATTCTCAACATCCTTCTGTAGCATTTCATTTCGAATGATGTAATCTTTTTTGCAACTGTTTTATTGAGTGTCCAAGTCTCGCAGCCGTATGTTGCTACTGGGAATATACATGCTCTGATCAGTTGTAATTTTGTTTCTTTGCTTGTGCCTTGCCATAGGTTTTTCATCTGTATTAGCTTATATATATATATATATATATATATATATATATATATATATATATATATATATATATATATATATATATATATATATATATATATATAGGCAAAATCAAATAACTAAAAAGGACAATCTGTCCAAGAGCATAATATGAAATATAATAATGGTGTTGTTAAATATCTAACTACTTATTACTGGTACTAGATGGCGGGTTGGGATGTTTACATCATTCCCATGTCCTTACTCACAAATCTTCTGTTCATTTTTATTAGGTGGAAATGGTGTTTTAATAATACAATCAGTTTATAATATTCTGTTGTTGAATATTCGTGTGCCAGATTATATTCACTTATCTGGCACGTGTAGTTGAAATACAGTTGTCTTTCCGGCCAACGGCCACTGTCACACTTGTCCTGAGGTAATATGGTAGAGAGCTTGTACCAATATTACTCCTCCAGTGGTAGAGAGCTTGTACCACTAGAGAAACTTCCACAATCATACAAATTCTTTTCTCAGGACAACTGGCACTTGGTTAGTGCCAGTAAGAAACCCTGCAATATGAAAGTTATGTTTCCTTCTTTACATAATATTTATGCTACCATTTCCACAAACAACATATTCAAAATAAAAGAACATGGTCAGATCTCTCTGAGCAACACAGCTCATCCTCATAGATTGATGTTACAGTTTGTACCAGTATTCTTTTTCCTGTCCCCTAATGGCTGCAACACCTCTGCCATTTTCAATTATCTTTTTCCATACAATGTGATAGGTGATATGATCCTTGATGACAACCTATATAATATTTTTTTCTACCTCTCTGGTAGTTTGTTATATGATGGATCAACATATAAGCCATGCATAAGTCTGTTAGGGACCTATGTACTTACAGTCGTAAAATAGTTTTCATATGGCAGTATCTCACACTCACATTTTTAAATAAAATATAAATAATTTCGTTATTTCCACAAATTCAATGAAATACACACAGGTACGCTGATTTGGCACAACTTTAGCTGAGCCGCTGCTAGACTATGACTGCTTTATGTATTTATTATATAGTAAAGCAAATCAAACTTCTGGTCTATCGATCGACCTGTTTAAGGGAATTATTTTATACAAATGGCGTTCAGCCTTCCAATTTTTTTCTCAATATCCCCTACTCTGGCCAATAGAAACCGGCGTCTACTAAATTTTGAATTCAAAGTTCAAAAAACAAAAAAACAAAACTCCAAACAACTAGGTGCTCCGCTGTCGGTTGGTCCGTCCGATCTTGGCATTACATCTAAAAATAGGCTTGATTTTTGGGCTAACAAATATTCAATTTCACCTCTCACTTACTCCTAGATTTCCCCTCTTGGCTTTGTCTTACCCTCTTATGCCTCTTTTTTTAAAATTGCGTCCCCAAATGTTACCGCTAAGATAAGAAAGGACGATAGTCCGTTCGTCAGTCTGTTCTAGCATATATAGTATTATTGCAATATCTTGGGTATTAATTGGACGATTTTGAAAATTAAAATATATTATTGATCAGGAGATCCTGATCCTCAGAACTATCCAGGTTTTATGGCCCTATGTATTATATTTCGTATTTCCATATTTTTTCCATGTTAGTCGTCAATATTATTTGAATCTAGAAAACTACCATCTTTTCCCTTCCCTCCAACGCTTTTTTTCAAACTAAAACGACACTGTCTGTGTGACGTCAGAAAATACGCTACCACCCCAAAAAAATGAGGGCTGTGTGTGTGGTTATATATTTCCACTGCGTCACTGTAAGACGATACAAGTCTTTGCCTTGTGTCGTATTTTCAAATCTGCCACTAGCCATATCACGCGTACGTTACCAATTGTGATTCCAAACACCGCGTGTCGATGGCAATCTTCTGTCGCTCCTTTCCCGTCCTTTCGTGTCTCTCACTCCCTCTAACACAAAATTTTTGCCTTGATTTTTTGAAAACATGTTATATTTATTTTCCTACAGTAAGGCCTATTGCAAGCAATACGTTTGCAGGCGGGGCGAAGAAGCTAATCGCAACCCAATATTTTATTTCTACCTTATTTAGACTTTATATTCTATAATGTTTTATCTAATTTATCGATTGTATTGAGGATATCACTACACATCTCCCCACTTTAGAACATGCTATCTGAAGCAAGTTCATAATCCGAAATACACATAGATAAAATTTTGCTCCTTATGCCTTGTGAATACTCTGATTTTCGTCAAAAGGATGCCTAATCAAGAAGTCTGCACCAACATTTTGCGACCCGGGAATATATTCAATAGTGAATGAATAAGGCTGTGTGAGCAACGACCATCGTAATAACCGAGCATTTTCATGCTTTGCCTGTGACAGAAATACGAGCGGCTAATGATCCGTTTGGACCACAAATGTTCTACCATAGAGATATATCTGGAACTTTTTTATAGCCCAGATTAAAGCTAAACACTCTTTCTCACTTGTTGAATAGTTTTGTTCCGCTTTGTTCAACTTGCGGCTAGCATAAGCGACTGGGTTCAGTTCCCCATCTTGTGAGGTGGACCTCTGTAACAATGTGCCGCCCAGTCCCACGTTACTTGCGTCCGTTCTCACAACAGATTCTTGACTCAAGTCAGGCAATTTCAATATAGGCTTGCTTGTGAGCTTTTCTTTTAACTCCAGGTATGCCAATTCACACTGTGCTGACCAATTAATTTTTTCAGGTTGTCTCTTTCGTGTTAAATCCGTCAGAGGAGCACATATAGAGTTAAAATTTTTAATGTACTTTTGATAAAATCCACACAACGACACAAAAGATCGCACATCTTTCTTTGTCTGTGGCCTCGGTGCTCTCTGCAATTTCTCTAGGTTCTTGGGGTCAGGGGTCATGCTACCCTGAAATACTGTATGTCCCAAGAACTCCAACTCTTTACATCCAATACAACATTTGGTTGGTCTAGCAGTCAAGTTTGCCTCTCTGAGTCTATCAAATAACATAATCAACGAGTCAACGTGTTCATCAAATGTTTCAGTAGCGATGAGGATATCATCCATGAAATTCGTGATACATGGATTATTCAGGGGATCCAACAATTTTCGCATCATCCTAGAAAAAAAACTCGGGGCATTTTTCAACCCAAACGGCAACATGTTGAACTCATAATGTCCTTCCGAGGTGCTAAAGGCTAGATAAGGTGAACCTCAGGCTTTACAGGAATTTGATAATAGCCTTTGCTAAGATCAACTTTAGAAAAATATTTTGCCTTGTTCAGCCTGGCAAATAATTGATTTGTATCAGGTAATAGATCCACCTGACCTTCTGTGACAGCATTCAGTTTCCTGTAATCTATGCACAGTCTATGTTCCCCAGATGGTTTCCTCAACAAAACCACACTAGAGCTATAAGGAGATTCACTGTGAGAAATAATCCCTTCTTTCAATAAGTAATCTATCTCCTCTTTCAACGCTTTTTCCTTAGCGAAAGGAATCGAATAGGCTCTCATACAGATGGGTGTTGGGTCTAATAGTTTCATATCATATTCCAACAAATTGGTGTGCCCCGGTTTGTCCGTTAACACGTCCGTATGGTCATCCAGAACCTCTTGAACCCTCTCCCTCTGATTTTTCGTCACGTGTTTACTGACTTTTACCTGTGCAGCTGTCTCACAGGGGTTTAGGGGGTATTCGTGAGAGGCGAGTGGTTCATTTTTCATCTCCGTTGCGATAGACAAGGTCATTAAGTGTGTTCCTTCCTGGATTTGTCTGTCCAGATATTTCTTTAGAAGGTTCACATGATAGATTTTCTCTTTCCCATTCTTATCTATCTTATAGTTAGTTCTAGACACCTTCTCTAGAACTGTATATGGACCTTGCCATCCAATTTGCAATTTGTTACTGCTGCCGGGTAGTAGAAGAAGCACCTTCTCTCCCACAGCTAGTTCTCTATCCTTCGCTTTCTTATTATAATATGCAGCATGTTTTTTCCTGGCTTGTCTCAAATTATCATTAGCAAGTTTCCAGCCAGTTTTAAGACGAGTGGTCAGCTCGTTCACATATTGATATGATGAGGTAACAGTCTCTTCTACCTTCTCATCGGTCCACGTCCTCAATAAGGCTTCCAATGGACCTTTTATTGGCCTCCCAAATAATAGGGTTGCCTACATATTTTTCATGGCACCGGCAATTATCATGTACTTGGAAGTGTGGTGGTGGTGACTTTTCTTCCTTTTGTCATCACATAAGAACCTTCCACTATCAATTCTTTTCCTGGGGATGTCTCCCCTCATGTTCAAATTCAAATTGAGAGAACTTCGCTCTCTTTTATTTTCACTCAGTTCACGGAATTCCGACCGAGGGAGTGTCGGTTGAGTCTGGATTGAGATTTTTTTTGCACTCGACGCATAGTGGCCATTCTAACCAATTTAATTGAAGACTATTGTGAAAAGGGGGTTCCCATTCCACTATGTCTATTTTACCATAGTTATTTTTAGATCCAGGCCTAGGTTTGCCCCGTGGCGTTTCTAGGTCCGGATTATTTTCCCCACGTGTGGGTGTTCCCTCGTGGCATGGGCCACAGGCCTCCACAAAATTCTCAATATCTTTCTTTACGCATGGCCAATAATATTTTTGAGAAAATTTTTTGGCAGATGGTACCTATTTTCTCATGGTCCCCATCTGTTCCAACATGTAAACTCCTTATTACCTCTGCCCTATACGAAGTGGAAAGTACCAGCTGTCCGTGACCAGTGGATCCAGTTCCAGCCTTCCTATAGATCAGTTTATTCTTCATATAGTAGTCTCCTTTGCTTGGAGGTGTATGGCATTTAGGCAACTTCTTAAAACACGGCTTGGGTGATCTGTCCTCTGCCTGTGCCGTCCTCATCTCCTCTGGATGAGTATTTATAGGATTATCCTCCTCCTTCTTTGACTGTGATCTGGTCTGCACTGTTGCCATGATCACAGGTCTCTTGTGATTCCCCAAGAAGACATATCTACACCCCAATATCAGAGGGTAGATTGGTTCGTTTATCTCTGCTGCTTTGATTACGCCTTCCACATAGCGAGTTTTCACAGTTATCCTGGCGATGGGAAGTGTCATGGTTGCTACGTCCTTAGTTGCCCCTTGTATCTCCACGGTTTCTGTGGTATACTGATCTGGGTTTACTAAGTGAGAACTCACAACAGAATCAAAATCTAATCCAGTATCATAAAGGCACCGGATGGTGGCCCCATTGCATACAACATCTTCACAAACTGGGGGGTGATAAGGTTCCTGCTGTCCAGCGGGTTTGTCCTTTAATCCCTTGTTCCCCGTTTTCATAGCAGCGAAGGTAGAAGGCTTACTTTTACAAACGTTAGTGTTATGAGTGTCCCTCTTACACCATTTACACCATAACTTTCCTTGGTGGAAAGGTTTTCTTTCATCATATTTTCGGTCATTGAACTGTGGGTTTCTATCTCGATAATCACCTCTTGGCCTATCAAAGTTGGGTTTACCTCGGTTTCCCTGATCTTTATTTTCAACTTTATTAGAGTTTTGTGGGGCCCTATAATTTCTACATGCTTCTTCTTAGTGCCAGCCACTTCTGCCTGGGCCACCTGATACCTCTCTGTGACATTTAATACCTCACCCAACCTCTCTGCACCTTGTTCCATGAGAAACTTTCTCAGGTCTGGAGCCATGGACTCTCTTAATTGCTCTATCATGATCATCTCTTTAAGATCTTGGGTCTTCCCCAGAGCAGTCCATTTCTTCAAATAGGTTTTCAATCTCGCAGAGAATTGGTGGTACGTCTCCCAAGACAAAAGTTTGGCATTTCTAAACTTTTTACGATAAAATTCACCATTCTTCTCATATCTTAACAACAAAGCCTGCTTTAACATGTCATAATTGTCTTGGTCATCCCTGCTCATCTGTGCAAACACTTCATAAGATGTTCCCCTAAGACCCTGGGATAACTTTAAACTCCACCTTTCTTTTTCCAACCCATAAGTGGTGGCTAATACCTCAAATCTGCTTAAGAATGACTCTATGTCATCATCTTTCTCAACAAAATGATCTAAGTGAAACCCCATGGCTGAGGTTGAGGCCCTCTGACTGGCAGTGGCATCGGAGGTAGAGGGGCTGGCACCATTTTCGGGAGCTTGGCCTTGAAATTCCAACTCCCTTAGTCGTAACTCGTGCTTCCTCTGTAATCTTTTATCCTCTATTTCAGCCTCCATCTTCTTCTCTTCAAATTGGAGCCGCTTAATCTCAGCCTCCCTATCCGCCTCTAATGCCCTAGCCTCTTTGTCAGCCTCAATCTGTAACCTTTTAATTTCTTTCTCAGCCTCTAATTTTCTTTCTGCCTCCCTATCTTCCCTATCTCTTGCAATAAATTTGTCAACTTCAGCTGTTACATACTGGACCAGCTCTGGCCCATCCATACCCCTCTCTTTTGCAGCTAGCACAGCAACAGATCTAAACTTGGCCAAGTCTGCCATTCTGTCTTAAGCAACTTTAACAATGTACTAAGACACATTTAAAACTCTAATAAAGCAAAGTACCAACTATGACTAATTAATTAACTACTGGCCGTGACAATTCAACAATTCATCAACTGTTAATTTCCACCTTAAATTACTTTAATTTTTAATATAGGATATTTTTAACCTTTAGGGACAATAGTGATACAATATTGAATTCTAAAAAATTTATAAGTTTAAATCCCGGAGCGAGCTACCCAATATATGTGGTGGGTTTAGAGGTTATGAATGTTGGTGTTGTATTTAATTTGTAACTGAGTGAGGTCAAGCTGTGAAGGCCCCTGAGTCTAACAATTGATGGGATGTGTTCTCAGGGTACCTTTCTGCTACCACCCTAAGAACTCACTCAGAGTTTTATTTTGTACTATAATAAATGATGACTACGTCTAAATGTATAGGGTAATGTACGTGTGGTGTGATGGTAACCCAATACACAAACACACACAGATATTAATTTCCATGATCAACTCAACTAACACTGTGTTTTAAATTTGGTATTTAACAAATCTTTTTACAATTTATTTTGTCCTGAACCGAATATTATTTTGGTCAGGACTAGCAAAATCAAAAGAAATCTGTATATATATATATATATATATATATATATATATATATATATATATATATATATATATATATATATATATATATATATATATATATATATATATATATATATATATATATCCCTTTCCACAATCTGTCCAAGAGCATAATGTGAAATATAATAATGGTGTTGTTAAATATCTAACTACTTATTACTGGTACTAGATGGCGGGTTGGGGTGTTTACATCATTCCCATGTCCTTACTCACAAATCTTCTGTTCATTTTTATTAGGTGGAAATGGTGTTTTAATAATACAATCAGTTTATAATATTCTGTTGTTGAATTGTCGTGTGCCAGATTATATTCACTTTTCTGGCACGTGTAGTTGAAATACAGTTGTCTTTCCGGCCAACGGCCACTGTCACACTTGTCCTGAGGTAATATGGTAGAGAGCTTGTACCAATATTACTCCCCCAGTGGTAGAGATCTTGTACCACTAGAGAAACTTCCACAATCATACAAATTCTTTTCTCAGGAAAACTGGCACTTGGTTAGTGCCAGTAAGAAACCCTGCAATATGAAAGTTATGTTTCCTTCTTTACATAATATTTAAGCTACCATTTCCACAAACAACACATTCAAAATAAAAGAACATGGTCAGATCTCTCTGAGCAACCCAGCTCATCCTCATAGATTGATGTTACAGTTTGTACCAGTATTCTTTTTCCTCTCCCCTAATGGCTGCAACACCTCTGCCATTTTCAATGATCTTTTTCCATACAATGTGATAGGTGATATGATCCTTGATGATAACCTATATAATTTTTTTTCTACCTCTCTGGTAGTGTGTTATATGATGGATCAACATATAGGCCCTGCATAAGTCTGCTAGGGACCTATGTACTTACAGTCGTAAAATAGTTTTCATATGGCAGTATCTCACACTCACATTTTTAAATAAAATATAAATAATTTCGTTCTTACCACAAATTCAATGAAATACACACAGGTACGCTGATTTGGCACAACTTTAGCTGAGCCGCTGCTAGACTATGACTGCTTTATGTCTTTATTATGTATTTATTATATAGTGAAGCAAGTCAAACTTCTGGTCTATCAATCGACCTGTTAAAGGGAATTATTTTATACAAATGGCGTTCAGCCTTCCAATTTTTTTCTCAATATCCCCTACTCTGGCCAATAGAAATCGGCGTCTACTAAATTTTGAATTCAAAGTTCAAAAAACAAAAAAACAAAACTCCAAACAACTAGGTGCTCCGCTGTCGGTTGGTCCGTCCGATCTTGGCATTACATCTAAAAATAGGCTTGATTTTTGGGCTAACAAATATTCAATTTCACCTCTCACTTACTCCTAGATTTCCCCTCTTGGCTTTGTCTTACCCTCTTATGCCTCTTTTTTTAAAATTGCGTCCCCAAATGTTACCGCTAAGATAAGCAAGGACGATAGTCCGTTCGTCAGTCTGTTCTAGCATATATAGTATTATTGCAATATCTTGGGTATTAATTGGACGATTTTGAAAATTAAAATATATTATTGATCAGGAGATCCTGATCCTCAGAACTATCCAGGTTTTATGGCCTTATGTATTATATTTCGTATTTCCATATTTTTTTCCATGTTAGTCGTCAATATTATTTGAATCTAGAAAACTACCATCTTTTCCCTTCCCTCCAACGCTTTTTTTCAAACTAAAACGACACTGTCTGTGTGACGTCAGAAAATACGCTACCACCCCAAAAAAATGAGTGCTGTGTGTATGGTTATATATTTCCACTGCGTGACTATAGGACGATACAAGTCTTTGCCTTGTGTCGTATTTTCAAATCTGCCACTAGCCATATCGAGCGTACGTTACCAATTGTGATTCCAAACACCGCGTGTCGATGGCAATCTTCTGTCGCTCCTTTCCCGTCCTTTCGTGTCTCTCACTCCGTCTAACACAAAATTTTTGCCTTGATTTTTTGAAAACATGTTATATTTATTTTCCTACAGTAAGGCCTATTGCAAGCTATACGTTTGCAGGCGGGGCGAAGAAGCTAATCGCAACCCAATATTTTATTTCTACCTTATTTAGACTTTATATTCTATAATGTTTTATCTAATTTATCGATTGTATTGAGGATATCACTACAGTTCCTATCTTTAGCTTGTTGAATAGATGGTATCTCAATCTGTTGTGGCCAGTGCGGAGTCTGAAGATTACCACTTGTTCTCTTCTGTTGAGCTGGTAGTAAGTATCATTCTGTGTGTTCTACATTCCATTTGTTTCTGTATCTGCTTCTGATAAAGCTCTTTGCATCCTCGAAGGTTATACTTGCATCAGGCTGAGGTAGATGTGAACCTTCTTTTGCCATTCTGTCAGCCTCTTCATTGCCGGTGATGTTACAATGAGATGGGATCCATTGGATCACAACACTTTTGAATCGTTGACAAAGTTTGTGCAGCACTATTCTGAGGTCATCCAGTGTGATAATGGTAACCCAGGTTCTATGCTTGTGAAGTTATTCGTTACGCACTGACACTGTTGTGTGTACGTTCTTGATTAAAACAATGATGATAATGACCTGTCTTTGTTCTTGTGTACGCGTATCTGTTACGTTAACTATTGAGCCTATCTTTCTAATGTGACTGCCGAGTGACACCCAATGACCAGACAACTATGATGACTGCAATGACTGATCGACTCGTAGCTGACAACAACATCCCTTTATTGTTGGCAATAAACATATTCACAATTGGCCATCTCCGTGCCTAATTGTAAAGGTAATAGTACACATATGTCTTCTACGTTGACCCTTCATACAGCATTTAATTCACTGGTCAGGAACTAGTTGATTAACGCTTGACCATTGCTGTTTACTGTAATACTGTCTACTATTCTATACTTGTTAATGGGCTGTTCTCAATATGTACAATTTGGCTTCTAAATATTAGCTGGGTCACCACCAGTGCTGAAAACATATTCTTAGCCACTAGAACTGATCTTTATAAAGTCTGCCTATGCGTCCGACACCGGACCACTGCTTCTCAACACCTGTCCTTGACTATCTGCACTTGATTAACTATTCGAGAGTTTACCTACCAAGGTTTTTCTTGAATGAACTGCTGGCGACATACTTGGACACAGCTCGTCATGAAAACTATTTTGTCGTGAAAACATCATTCGTCTGTCTTCCTTTCTGCAAACTGCAGCGGTACCGTAAACACAATGGTACCTGAGCTGGCCATTACTTTATAGCTGGTCGTTACGGTCAGTCTACGCCAACCTGCTCTCAGCTGGCGACGAGTGAAGAGTGAACTAAAACTCTTCTGTCAGCGCACGGACTTCCCGTGTCGCTGATGACGTATGAACTAAGTATGAACTAAGTCCCGCTACTCAATAATTATCCCTGCTTATTCTAATCCCAGTTATCTCCCTTTTTCTATCACATTACATATCCTAAAATAAGTTTTGTCCCCAGGACAAATTTTTTCTCTCCCCTTAATTAAGACACCTATCTCTACACCAACACTTAATTTGTACTTCCTTGACCAGTATTACCATACCTAATCACATAAATAAAGTATACATCATCATTTTACCCACTACCTCATCATATTGTAATTATATCATACTAACTACAAAACATACTCTGTAATCACTACTATCTGTGATTTACGTATACCTTGTACGTTTCTTTCATCCACAATTTATTATACCTTTCATCCACCATTTTTACTCTCAACCTCTTCATTTCCTACTTTGTTTCCGAGCTCAACCTTTTATGTATTCTCTTATATCAAGCTTTATTTGTTTACCATCGTAACTCATTCCATCATGATTTACTGAGCATCATCATACCCGTACTCACTTTCTAATTTACTTCTTCTGTAGCAAACACTTTTTCCGTAATGTACTGTAACTGCCTGTTACACTTAATTTACAATATATACAGCCGTTTGTGACCCATTTAAAACATCATGGTGTCACTGATTCATTATTACTGCTATTCCCCTGGCTTAACCCTTCACTTATCTTTGGACCTAAAAAAACAATCTGTGGTCCTCTAATTCGAACTACTTGCGTTTCCGTCTCATCTATCTATTCCTAATATTTTTAACCTTCTTTCTATTTCGCTTATTTCACGTGCCTCTGCACTAATCTATCCTGCTATCATTTTATCCATACTTTCCATTGTCCCTGTTCTCTCTTCCTCCTATTTCTTCCTTCTCAGTTATATGTGTTTCTCTTGTCTTCGCCTCTTTTATTTCACTCTCTCTATTATCTGCCTTCTGTATTTGTGTCACCTCTTTTCGTCTCACTTTCAATTCCTCCGTTATATGTTCGTTCCTTCTAGAACCTTTCTCGGTATCTTTGCCATTTACACATGGCTTCTCCCAACATACCTATGTACCCACCATGTATCTCTGTTATTTCTCTAAGGTTTCGCATAATTCATTATCTCTATCCATCTTCTCCTCCCGTACCCACTGTATTCGTTTCATCTAGAACAATCTCCCTAAATACTCTTGTGTGTCATCCCCCTATGACTTCTTCAATCCCCGATATTTTTTTTCTGCCTTCCCCACGGCTTCTTAATTACTCATATTTTCCATGCTTCTCAATTCTCCTATCTTCACCATTTTCCTCATGGCTCATCTTCACTATTTTTCTTCTCCTCATCTCTTCTGACATTACACATGTCTTCTCTTTCTCTTCTATTATCGCCAATCTGCCATGACCTCTAATATGACTTCTCGACGCTCGAATCCTAATTATTCTCTCTCTACTGCAGTAGTCTATCGTTCAGACCTACTCAGTTGTTAGTATGTTCAGTGTAAAACAATTGCATCTAGTTTTCCCACAACTAGACTCCCGCTGCAATTTTCTACTTCTCTCCTTCTCACCCTTATCTCCTCTACCTCTCGTTCCCTGCTTGGAACTGTGCTCTCCAATTTCTCAATCATAACTCTCTGTTTATATCCAAATACTTCTCACTATCACTACTGTCTTCCTCTACGGTTTCTCAAAATCTCAATCTTCATTATTCCATTTTACTCCGTATTCCTGCCGTCCTGCTCTACAACTTCTCGAAATCTCTATCTCCATTATTCCTGCCGTCGTTACCACGGCTTTTCAAGTAATTTCCACCATACTACCATGGCCTCCCATCCCAACTGTTTCTCTTAACTCTCCTTTACTCATCTCCTCCTGTACTGCAGTACCCTATCGGTCAGGTGTACTCAGATTGCTTCAGATGTGCGGTATAGACCAATCATACTTAAGTCTCCTCAAGACTCCGCAACCGCCGCCATCTTGTTTGTATTACATATGCTATGCCTCTCCTTACACAGCTTTCTTCTTCTTCTACTTCACTTACTCATAAACTCCAATATTTTTGCCATTGTGGCCTCTTTAGTTCTGGCTCGGAGCGTTTCTAACGCTAACTGTTTATCTATATCGTGCGTCTCCTCTACTCCTCTAACTTGGTTAACATTTTGCTTCCTCTCTGCCTCTCCATCTCTCGTATCTCCAGAATTTTTCTCAACCTCTCTACTCCTTACATCTTCAACAGTTTGCTTCGGTTTCTCTTCTACTGTTTCATATCTCATTTTCCCTGTGTTTCTCTTAACTCCTGAATTTCTCTTTACTTCTCTTTCCCTACTTCTGCATCTTTCTCTACTTCTTCCTGTAATCCTGGGATTCTCATGTCTGCTCCTACTGACAGACCTATCCCTACTACTGGATCTCACTCGACACTTGCTTTTATTTCTTGTCTTCTGACTCCTCCTATTCTCTTCCTCGTGGCTAGTGGATCTTTCTCTCCGTTCATCCCTGCTTACACTTCCTCGACTGTTATTTCTCTTATTTGTCTCTCTATGTCTTTCTCGACTCTTGGATCGGTACTGTCCTCGATCCCTACTTCCTCTTATGATGTCCTTCTTTAACTCTTCCAATTTTCTATCAACCTCTTCACAAAGTGCATTTATATCCTCCTTTTTCTTTCCTTTAGTGCTGTTTCCTGCATTATTCTTTTTCTTAGCTCTCACCTCTACCTGTTCTACCTGTCTCAACTTTTCGAGGCGCTTTCTATAATCTGATGAATTGTCTGTAGACGAAGAGCATCTCTTCGTCTTTCGTATACTCCCTTCCTCTATCTCTCTTCTATGGAATGTCCGTTTGCTATGTCTGTGACCTTCGTCACTCTCCTCAGACGACATACTGTCTGAGTCACTTGACATCGATACCTCTTCTGGAGTCCTTGTCCGTCTGCTCCTATTTTTCCCCTCATTAACCGTTTTCCGACCCTTTCCTCTTGTCGGTCTATCCTCCTCTTGTGTTTCTCCGTGTCTGCCTCTCCACTTCGGGCGTACCTGCATTTGTGCTGTATTTCTTAACTTCGCGAGGGGCAAGTTATATTCAGACGAATCATCGGATGACGTATAATATCTCTTCTTCTCCCGTCTAATGTCTCTTGCCCTTTCCTCCTGCTCGTCTGTTTGTGCCTTTTCCTACATTTCTTCTTCTTCCTGCTGGTTTTCTTGTTGTCTCTCCGCTTCCTGCATCTGTCGTAATTGTTTTTCTTGCTCTGCTAATCTATTTTCTCTCTCTTGCAGTCTCTGTACATATTCCATCAGCGGAATGTACTCTTCGCTGTCTGAGTTGCCTCTTACATTTCTTAACCTCCTTAATTCTTCTGGTAATATTCTGTCAACCTTTTCTCTTTCCGACGTTCTCGTCTAATCACGCTGTAAATCATTCTCTTCTTCCTCTATTTCTATCTTTGTCTGCTTTCTCTGTCTATTTCTCTCTGTATCCTGTTTTTCCCCTCCTCCTCTCTTCCTCTCTCATGTTTGTTATGTGAATCGTTAAAAATTCCAGATCTTTGGTTTGGGTTTTTCGGTTGTGTATTTTTCTCCGCTCTAGTGACTATCCGACTTCCACCTGCTCTTGGTCTGTATGACTCTTCTGGAGAACTTTCATCTGATGTACCCTCATCTGTGTCCTCTGGTACCACTACATAATGGGTCTTCCTCTTGTTCTGTTCCTGCGGTGGTATGTCTATAGGTTTCTGCGTTTGTAACCTTAGATGTTGTTCATGTGCCTTGATGGTTTTATTTTGATCTTGTTTCCATATTTGATATGTTATTTCTGAAAGGCGTCGTAACACCTGCCAATTCGGAATCCATTTCTGGTCTAGTTTTCCACTCTTAACGTGTTTCCTATAGAACACTATGTCTTCCGGCTTGAATTCCTGTGCAACTGCATTTTTATTTGCATTCCTTTGCCTCCTTTCAAAATCTTTCTTGATGTTCCTTTGTGCTAAAGTGTGTGCTCGGTGTTTTTTCCCGGATTAGTATTTCCATGGGGTCCTTTCCCATATATTTCCTCCTTGGCTGCAGTATTAGTGTCCATTGGCATCACTGGCTCCCTACCGTTCATTATATAAAACGGCGACATTTTAGTAGTTTCGCTTGTGTTCATACGGACTACATCTAGCGCCTGCGGTAAGTACAGATCCCAATACTGCGGTTTTCCTTCTACCTCTTTCGCTATGATGTTATGTAAGGTGGAATGGGGGCGTTCGTTCTTTCCATTTCCTTGGGGGCGATAAACGGATGTTCTGATATGTCTATTGTTCCACTGATCCACAAACTTCTGGAACTCTGTTCCTGTAAACACCTTGCCATTGTACGTAAGTATGGATAAAGGACATCCGTGTCGAGGGATAAATTCCCTAGTAATAATTTGCAATATACTGTTTGCCGTGGCCTCGCTGAGTGGATAAGATTCTGGCCAACCTGATAGCATATCCATTATATATAGTATGTATTTATTCCCCATTAATGTTGTTGGATAAGGTCCAGATATATCCATGCTGATCTTCTCCATCGTATAATTTGGCGTATCCATCTCTTGGGTGGGATACTTCAATGCTCTCAAGTTCCGTGTTTTACACGTGATGCACTGGTCCACATACGATACTATATCACTGTTCATCATGTGCCAATAATATCTCTTTTTTATGACGTCCAACGTCTTGTCTCTCCCCATGTGACCGTTGTTGTCATGATAAGCTTTGAGCACTTTCCTTACTAGATGTTTCGGAATATATTTCCTCGGCGAACCATCTCCTTTCGGGTTAAGGTATTCCGTCACATTGTCCAGAGGGTTTATCCTAAAGTTCTTCGCTTCTTTATCTTCATTCCATATCTTTCTTTTCATCTGTCTGATCTCTGGATCTTTATCTTGTTCCTTTGAAGTCGATAACTTTCAGTTGTGAATCTTCTTCCGAATGATCTTCATCCGTTCCCGATATTGACTGCGTCTCCATTTTATTAAAATTTATGATGTTGACCTGTTTGAATCGATTATCTATCTCTGGCGTATCATCCCCTTCTGTTTTCATCCCGTTCTGGTATGGTATAATTGACAATAGATCAGCGCATGTATTGTGGGTACCTTTGATGTACTCTATTTTCATGTTATAACTTTGTAGGTTCAACGCCCACGTTTGCAATTTCCTTGGCTGATCTTTCGTTTTAGTTAACCATGTCACTAATGGCTGATGGTCTATCTTAACCGTAAATGGCATTCCCCTTAGATAAAAGTCCAGTTTCTGTACCGAATAGTGGATGGCAAACTCCTCCTTCTCTATGGTAGGCCATTTCCGCTGCGTTTTGCTCAGCGCATGTGATATAAATACTAATGGTTTCTCGTTTCTCACGTTCTTCAAAACCGGTTCCTCATCCTCCTTTGCCGGTTGCACTAAGCATGTCTTTATCGCTGTATCCGACGCATCAGTATATAGTAATATTTCCCTATTCGGGTCTGGATGCGCTAGATATGGGATTTTCGTTAATGCGTTCTTCGGGTATTCGAAAGCCCTCTGCCAGTCTTGTGTCCATTTTAACCTGGCGAACTTTCTTGTGAGGCGTATCAAGGGTTCCGCTGCTTGTGAAAAATTTACGATGTGGTTCCGAAAATACCCACACGTTCCCAGGAATCCCCTTGTTTGGCGGACACTGGTTGGTGCTGGCATTTGTCTAATGGCTCGCACTTTCTCTTTATCTGGTCTGATGCCTTCCCTATTGATCATAAATCGTAAGTATTTAATTTCTTGCTGCAAGAAGTTGCACTTGCTCAACTTGAGTTTCACCTTGTGATGTCTTAATCTATCAAATACTTTCTCTACATGGTATAAATGATCTTCCATCGACCCTGTCGTATGTACAAGTATATCATCAATGTATGCTGTGGCGAATCCTTGCATCCCTTGAAGCACTTTGTTCATCAATGCCATATATGTCGTCGGGCTTCCCTTTAACCCAAAAGGCATCACGTTCCATGCAAACGTGCCGACACGTGTGCAGACGGCGCTCTTCCTTTTGGCGTCTGGTGACATTGGAATGCACCAGAACCCTGACCTCGCATCTAGGGTTGTGAACCATTGTGACTTTCGCAGTGTTGCCAATATGTCATCTATTCTAGACATCTGATACGATATCGCTTTTGTAATCGTATTCAACGCCCGGTAGTCACAACAAAATCTGTTGGTTCCGTCTTTCTTCTCAACAATGACTATCGGCGATGACCACTCTGACCTGGACCGTTCGATTATTCCTGCCTTTAACATGTCCTGTATCGCTCGGTCTACTACCTGTCTATTTTTTAGCGGCGTACGATATGGTTTCATACTATAGTCCGTTCGGAAATTCGTGCCCACACATTGAACGTTGTAACTTTGCAACCCCTTGACGGATGTTATTGAAATTTGCTACGTGCCCTACTGATATCAATGCAGTTATTAATATATTTTTTGCCGTTACAAAACTCATGTCATGTTCGAATTTTCTTCTTTAAGTTATATAAAAAAAACTCTTACCGTTGTCTGGGTTAATTTTTATTAGTTCTACAGGAAAGTTACAAGATCCGTTCAAAAATTGCCCACTTAATTTTTGTTACAGCACAGCACAAGCGATGATATGTGCTATTCAATATTTTTTTTTGTTTAAATTAATGTAGTGACTACATGTCCGCACGTGTGCGCACCTATTGTACACATTCGCGAGTAATTATTTCAGCGGCGTATGCTAATTGCAATGAGTTGGCTGCAATGAAACAAAATGACACCAGCGTATAATATATTAATAAACTAAACTGCATAATTATGAAAAGCGCAATAAATCTGAAATGCAAATTTATCACTTTGCAGAAGGTAACTGTTATATTGTACAGGCATTTTCGCAGAGAGGCTAAGATGGGTTGTTTATACCACGACATCCAAGAACCAGGTAGGAGAACACGAAAGGCCCTGGGTGTGGATAGAAGATCTTTTCGACGTTGGATACAACAGGACGGTGATTGTACTGAGGCTGCGGTTAAGCAAGGAAGGAAGAAAAAAAATTGATGATTTTGACAAGGATGTCATTAGACGTTTGATTTTGAAGATGTTTGATGCCAATCAACTTGTTACTCTCCGCATGCTAAAAAGTCGGCTGCAAGCAGAATGCGATATTAACGTCTCAAAAACAACTCTTTGGCAACTTGTCAGAAGTGTCGGCTTCACTTTTAGAAAAACGTCTGGCGGAAGGAATTTTTTATGTGAAAAACCACATCTGGTTGCAGCTCGAAGCAAATACCTTAGGCAGATTCGTGAGAGAAGGCAAGACGGCTGTGATATAGTGTATTTGGACGAATCTTGGGTTAATGCTCATCATACGAACGAGAAAGAATGGCAATCTGTTGACGGAGACCATAGAAGGAAAATTCCCAGCAGCAAAGGTCAGCGCATTATATTAACACATGCTGGCAGCAGACAGAATGGGCTTGTCCGTGATGCAGAGCTTATTTTTCAAAGTCTGTAAATGGTAGGGACTACCACAGTGAAATGAATGGGCAAATTTTTCGAGATTGGATAGTGAATACACTCCTCCCAACTTTAGATAGGCCGTCTTGCCTGGTGATGGATAATGCGTCCTATCATAATGTTCTAGCGCAGGAGGATAAAGCTCCCACTTCGGCAAGCACGAAAGACGAAATCAGGAGGTGGCTTGTGAATGAAAATATCTTCGCTGACAACAGCTATTTAAAACCAGAGTTGTTGCAGCTTGTGAGACAGAGGAATAAGACAAAAGTGTATCTGATTGATAAAATCATCCAAGAGCAGGGTCATGTTTCTCTTCGACTCCCACCTTACCATTATCACCTTAACCGAATAGAGCTGGTTTGGGCTAGAGTTAAATGGCAAGTGGCCGCCCAGAACACCACTTTTAAAATATGCGATGTTAAAGACATGACTCGTGAGGCCCTTTCACGAATAGACACAGAGTACTGGGCTAAATGTGAAGAACGCGTGCTACATGAAGAAGAAGATTACTGGCAGCGAGATGGCTTGCAGTTTATCCAACCAACAACTGTTGTGAACTTATTGGAGTCGTCCGATTCGGAATGAGGCACGTCGATCGCATTCCTTCGTTTGTGATAAACTAATTTCATATGCCAATCTATAAGAACACATAAACAGTTACGATTTGTCATAGCTTCCTGATGATTTACTGCTATCATGGTTCATTATCAGAACATCATTCCTCGTATCAAAATCACGTGAACAACCAATCACACATTTAGGACACGCCTTTGAACCGTCTTGTCGCACAAATGTTGTGATTTACAGTAAGAATTAATGTTACGGGCAGATTTGGGCAAATGTTCCAAGAAGATCAAAGAAAATCGCCGTTTTGCAAATTTCGCGACAGCTGTGGATGTTATGATCGCAAAATCTTAACTGCATGGTAAATCTAAGACTACATGCAAAAATTCATGTCCATACAACAAACAGTTTTGGAGAAAATTGACGCTTTCTGTGGGCAGGAATTTCCGAACGGACTATAATAGGCTTGTCCGTCGTTGTTTCTATTTCCATCTGGACTGTATTTGTTCTCCCTAGTTCCATGTCATTTGGCGCAAATACATCATGATGTTTCGTGATAAAGTCTTGTAATCTTCTTTTGGGGTCTGTCCTTATGTGTGTCATCATCTCCTTCATCCTATTCTTCGTGCTGTCTTGTTGTGTAATTTGTCCCTGCATTCTATCTCTTCTCTTTGTTGACCACTTCCAGTCTCATATAGATTCTTATTCGTATGTCTATCTTTGACGCAAAGTTGTCGATTCCTTTCTTGAACCATTTCTATCCTGTGTACTCGATCTGATGTGTAGTACGGTCTGTGACAATTGTTTTTCCATCTGGTGTCTCTTTCCCTGCATTCTATGCGATTGTTGTTTCTATGGCTCCATCTTCTTTCCTCCCGCATACGTTCCTGTTCTCTACACGCTAGACAATTACTGGTATTCATATAATCCCGTCCTAACTGTTGGCTACCCCTCCTAGTGTATGTTCTCCTATCTCGGATACCACTATGTTTATCTTTCCTTTCGTTATAGTTTTCCTGTCATTGTCTGCTGCCTTCAGTGTGTGACATGTGTTGTACTCTCCGCACGATGAATCCTCTTGGTATCGTAACATGCTTTGCTGCTGTGTTAAGAAGCATAACTGGAAATTGAGACCTGTTTCCTATCACTACTATGCGCTCCGTCATGTCTATGCCTGGTTCATCGGCTATGTCTGCATCCTGGAATTCCACTGTTCTGACTGTCTGCCCAACTTTATAATATGGTGACCTCTTAATCTTTCCTGTGACAATGTTCACCGTATTCCGACGTAAAGTGATTGGCTTCTGTAATCTGATGCGATATGCATATCTTCCTGCATGTCAGTGTACTCTTCCTGAATTCTCAGCTTCTGTATATCAAAGTACAATCTTATGCTGTATTTCTTCATAAAATCTCTGCCTAATATGCAATTCCGTGACATACCTTTCACTACAATAAACGTTTGCATCAACGACTTCGTTCCAATGGTAAACCGTAACGGTGACATTCCCATCACCTTTAACCTTTCACCTGACACTGACGTGAGTTGCGTGCGTGTTTTTTTCCAATTTGGGTGGCTGACGTAGCTGTTTTTACAACCCGAACCTTAACAAGCTAACACTAGCGCCTGAGTCCAAGAGACTTCTGATCTTTATGTCATCTATTGTCATCAAACAAGAACTCGGATCTGTATGGTACGTTCCATTCACTGTTGGTATATCTCTATTCTCTTTCCATATCCTTGGTTTTCTTCCCATAGGTACCTACCTATTATTCTGAGACCTATCAGTCACCCTACCCATGACAGTCTCCCTCATGTGAGTAGGTTTGCCTTTTCCCTGACTACTGTATCTACAGTACCGAGGCGTCTCGAAAGCCCTCGTGTGGTGCGTGCATGAGTGTGCCCCTTGTGTGCGGGTGTAATATTGAGGTTGACACCAGGTGTCATCCTTGTCCCTACACATAGTCTGTCGCGGACTATGATAACTAGCTAAATGTGCAGACCTTTTGTTTTGATACATGCGTGGTGGTCTCCATGTACACCTGCTAGCTCTGTGTCCCCGCTGATGGCAGTTGTAACATTCGATATCTTGCACCAGTCGGCTACATGTTTGTTGTCTTCTTCCACCATTGTTTCCTCGACCTATGGTATCTATTTCCATTGGTTCCTCTTCATCAACCTTTGCTTGTTCTACCCTCGATTCAAATCTTCTTCTTATGTTTTCTTCTGCAATGGCAGAAGCCATTGTGTCTGTTAACGTCTTATGATCCTTCCTTATTAGGGGGAGTTTGATGGCATCACTATACAATCCATCTACGAAGATACCGATTAATTGGCTATCTATTCCCTGTCTATCTATCGTTTCAGATGGAAATACATCTTCGATGATGTTAAACATTCTGTCAGTATACATTTGTATCGTTTCCTCTTTGTTTTGCTTTATCTTCCTAAGTTTTTGCCATTCTAGGTGTACATCCTGTAATTCTCCGTATCTCTTCACCAATTCCTGTTTGAACTCTTGCCATGATTCATTTGGCACTGTGTCCAACCTTCTTCTAATGAAATCGCCCACCAGATATGTGCTAGTAAGTAAAGCTAACAATCTCTTTTCACTATCTGAGGCCTGAACCGATAAAGAACATCATTCTAATTGTAAAAGCCAGGCCTTACATTCAGTAGCTTTACCTGAAAAGGTGTTAACATTGCCTTTGACATTGGTAAGTTTACAGTTTTTATCCAGCTTACCCAATGTATCAGATACCTGCCGTAACAAGCCTACTACTGTCTCTGTACCGTGTTCCATCTTGGCCCTGAAATCCAACAAAAGTTATATTATTGGGAACTTCTTGGGGCTCTGAAAGGAAAAATTGCTTCGGTTAATTATCTTGCCGCTGTATAAAAACAAAACAATTGATATTCACAGCAAATCACTACAACAAATTTGCGAGAAAAAAAAACGACTATACATTCACCAGTTCAATGTTGTACACAATCACTAATTATATCTAATCTCTAACTAATTAACTAACTCTATTCCTAGACGTTGGTTGCTGATGAAGGTGTCTTTTCCGGACCGTTGAACTGAGTGTGCACACTATTTTGTTCCGTTCTTTCTCCCCTGTTCTCATATATGTTGTGAGCGGTGGTTATGGATACTTGATCTTCACTGTTCATATAAAATCACTCTTGTGTGATGATGCTTGACCCGTTACCCGATTATGGAGTTAAGTTGTAAAAGAAAGTGTCTCTTCCTGTATTTTCGTTACTGTCAACCTGAGTTTATTCGTTGACCTCCTTTTTGCTGTGTTGTTTATCTGTCTTGGTTCACCTTGACCTTGTCTACCTCGGCTGATCTTGATATGACTCGGCACGTGCGTGATAAACTGTCCCTCACTTCAATATACGATGACTCTAGGAACGAACATCTGATGGTACTTTGAAATTCGCCTGTAAACTGTGTTGTCCTTGATGTTGTCACTCGTCGCTGGCGTTATGATAAGTGATCATTTGTAACAAACGTAATATTTTCAAAAGTGGTCACAGGCACCATAAAGAGATATGTGATAGTGGTAACCCAGGTTCTATGCTTGTGAAGTTATTCGTTACGCACTGACCCTGTTGTGTGTACGTTCTTGATTAAACCAATGATGATAATGACCTGTCTTTGTTCTTATGTACGCGTGTCTGTTACGTTAACTATTGGGCCTATCTTTCTAAAGTGACTGCTGAGTGACACCCAATGACCAGACAACTATGATGACTGCAATGACTGATCGACTCGTAGCTGACAACAAAATTCCTTTATTGTTGGCAATAAACATATTCACAATTGGCCATCTCTGTGTCTGATTATAAAGATAATAGAACACATATGACTTCTACGTTGACCCTTCATACAGCATTTAATTCACTGGTCAGGAACTAGTTAATTAACGCTTGACCATTGCTAATTACTATAATACTGTCTACTATTCTATACTTGTTAATGGGCTGTTCTCAATATATACAATTTGGCTTCTAAATATTAGCTGGGTCACCACCAGTGCTGAAAACATATTCTTAGCCACTAGAACTGATCTTTATAAAGTCTGCCTATGCGTCCGACACCGGACCACTGCTTCTCAACACCTGTCCTTGACTATCTGCACTTGATTAACTATTCGAGAGTTTACCTACCAAGGTTTTTCTTGAATGAACTGCTGGCGACATACTTGGACACAGCTCGTCATGAAAACTATTTTGTCGTGAAAACATCTTTCGTCTGTCTTCCTTTCTGCAAACTGCAGCGGTACCGTAAACACAATGGTACCTGAGCTGGCCATTACTTTATAGCTGGTCGTTACGGTCAGTCTACGCCAACCTGCTCTCAGCTGGCGACGAGTGAAGAGTGAACTAAAACTCTTCTGTCAGCGCACGGACTTCCCGTGTCGCTGATGACGTATGAACTAAGTATGAACTAAGTCCCGCTACTCAATAATTATCCCTGCTTATTCTAATCCCAGTTATCTCCCTTTTCTTATCACACCAGGTCTGTATTATTTTGGCTTTTCAACGTTGCAATTACTGACTGTGCATCAGTAAAGAAAGCAACTTGTCTCCCTGTGCTTTCTTCTGTTAACATAACCTCTGCTGCAGTTTTCAAGGCCTCTGCCTCTGCTCTGAAGTTACTTGAGAATTGTCCAGTTGCCACTGACAGCCTTTTTCTGCACCAGTGCTTAAGGTCAGAAAGACACCCCCACTTCCACAGTAGATCCATATTAGTTCTTGAAGATTCGATGCTTCTATGGAGGTTTTCCATTCATGTCGAAGGCAACTTTTTTGGACCTTTCGAAGCTTGGTTTGTGAGTCTGTTACAATAACTGCCTTTGTTAATAAAGTCTCAGACAGCAATTTTAAGGCAGCAGTAACTGCCTCTACCTCCATTCGCATGCAGGAGGCTGTTATCATATAAGCCCCGCTATATTCAGAGACGGTTCTGCCCTTTACTCTAGCAGAGAAGCCCCACCCTGATTTATTACCACAGATTACAGACCCATCAGTGTACACAATGGCATCATCATCCCCATCATTATAATTTATAAGCTGATCAATTTCCAGCTCTGCTATCCCATTGGCCCAAATTCTGCATTCTCTACAAAGGCTGATGATGACTTGCTGGTAGTTCGTTCAGCTCTCATCTGACTTACTCCATTCTTCTTTCTTGAATATACTTTCAACTGGAGTCACCTGTCTAATAGTCTCCTCTGCCTGTGCCATCAATGACATCCCCCTCTTTATTCTCGCTCCTTTGATGTCAGCTATGTTCCTATGAAGGGGATGCCTTTTGTTTGTGGTTAAACGCATATACGCTTTTACCTGGGCCATCGTATATCTGGATCTAATTGACAGAAATTTGCAATATGTGCGGCATCATCACAATAAGGGTATCTCGCGTGCAGCCCAAGACTATACGCATCTCTTCGTTTTGAATGCGTTCCAGTCGTTCACGTTGTGATATTGACAGCGTGAGTATTCCCCGGCCATACTTGATTACAGACAAGACCAGCTGATGATACAGGAGAAACAGCAGTCTCTGCTCCAGGTGCGCTGCAGCCATTGTTTTTAGGGCTGCCAGACCTCTCTTGCACTTCTGTATGAGTGATCAACATGGTGCTTATATGATAGCCCACGATCGAATGTTACTCCAAGGTATTTCAACTTGTTCTGCCTTTCAATTTTCTGTCCACTGAGAGTAATGTCTGGAAGTTATGCTTTCAATATGGAGTTGTTCAAGGAGCACCAAAGCACACAGGCTTTGTTGGGATTGACCTTGGAGCTGGTTTCGTCGCACCATTTAGAAACTGCCTGAAGTGTCTCATGTATGCTCTCGTGTGTCTCTTGTAAACCCTCATATATATGAGGGTCTCCAGGGTAAACAAGAAACTGTGGAAATTGACCTAGAGGATGCTTACAACAGTGTTGACTTTGCAACCTTCATGGACTGTGTAAATTAATGTGGTGTAAACCCATGGTTAACAAGGTGGATAGCAGCTGCCTTAACTGAGAGAGCAGTTGCATTTCGCTTTGTAACATGGACATCAGAACCAAAAATAGCTGCAATCCAACTAACAGGTTTGGGCGAACATTAACTTTTGCCGATGGCTTGCTCATTTACAAGACTGGTTCAGATTACTGTAAAATTACGACAGCAAAAATATACACTGACACACAGAACCTCACAAATACCAGATATAGCTCCCACGGGAAAAGAGGACGATTCATACAAGCAAACACATTCAAAACACATTCCTTGACAAACACGTAATGTAGAATTCACCAAAAAGGACAGCTTTGAGATCCGAACTGGTGCGGGGGAAGGATGTCTCTTGTTACCATTTTTTCTTCATATTGTTTTAAATGGATTATGAAAACAACGTCAACCAGCAGAAATTAAATTCAGTGGACTTAACATAAACAGGTCTGTGATCCAGAATGTGCTGACGACCTATCTCCTCTGTCCCGTAACGATAACAGGTAAAAGAAAGTATGAGAAAATCGCATGACTGTTGATTGTTGATCAGAATCGACACCATTGCACTCCGGGGAAACGCGTAAGTGCCGAGTGTCTCTCATCAAATGCTGAAAGATATGAATGCTAATTGTTCCTGTAGCTCACTAGTTGTATACATGCCGGGTGCATCCTCTTGTGCGTCCTCATGTGCTGGTCTTGTGTTTGATGACAAATTCCCGCAATACTAAGCTTGCTGATTCTGTTGCAGTGTCATTGTTTAACGCGTGATCATTAATTGTCCTTAGTGTTTATCTCCCTTATCAATATCAAATGTCCCCACTTTGGGTGCTGTCGAAGCTGATCTGACAGCTCTCTCATTGTCGCGTGCCCCTGCCTGACTAGTACAGTAGATCGATACCAGTTTCTGAATATTAGAGGCTTCTATGGATGTTTTTCATTCACGCCAGTCCATCCATTTTGGACCTTCCGAAGCATGGATGCAATAATTGATCTAGATGGAGTTTTAGACAGCCACCTCAAGGCTACATTAGAGAAAAACGTGATGAGTGGCTGTAACGAGATGGTATTTATAGTGGTTGTTGTCTTGATGACAGTCGATGATAGTTCAATAAAGAATAATGAACTACCCGATATACCCCAGTCTCAGAAATGAGCACTGGTGTATGATAGCACAAATGATAGTCAGACAGTAAAGACCCCTGGTCCGGTGGTAATAAGAAGATCAAGAGCCTAGAGTGTCTTCTCGTAATAACTATCTTATACTTTAAATAACAATGAAATTCAAATTGAACTCAATAGTAAATTTATGAAATTAACAAAATTCAAGTTACAATTAAAATCAATTTATTTATAATGATTCTCTTATCTTCTGTTCTTGAAATAGATAGAAATGCTATATGAATAGGAATTTAATATTTACACAACATCCAGAGAAATCACAGTGATATTAGTTTACTTTAACTGAATTGCAGTGTCTCTGCTTTTCTGACAAAAATGTTAACCAGTCTTTTTCTTCATATGACTCGACTCTTCATATATACATTGATCGAATGTTCATCTGTGTCTGCACTTAACTGAGTGCTCCTTAAATGATGGGTGACAATGTTGGTGAGCTCCACACGACTGTATAGACTCGGCTGATCTTCCCATGTAGTAGGGATACCAGCACAACCATGTAGACCAGCTGTAGTGCTCCGTGTCGCTATGCAGGATAACACTTGGGTTCTCACTTCTGGCTTATGTCTGTATGTACGACCGAAACCTGAAAACAACACAAAGACTGTGGCTAGCCTCTTTCCAAGAGTTCCCCTAGCCTAATGTATTGTTGTTCCGTGTCATCAGTAATGCATGTGTATGAATGCGCACATGTGTTTCTGGTTACATTGTTAGTTGTATAGATGTCTACTTGCCAACAACAAATTCAAATGATATGATTACAGTACATTATATTACATCATTCATTTACATCACATTATGTTACATAGTCCATTCTTCCATCTGCTATCTTTCCATCCAAGCAGAATTATTCTGACATATATTGCTTATGGTTATCAAAGTTTGAGAACCCCTGGCCTAATTTGTGCCCATAGAGCAGTCAAATCAATTTGTGGGTCATTGGTACTAATGGGTTGAGAACCACTGGGATATAGTCTCCCATGCTGCCATAAATCTGTAGGGGTGTCCTTGCGGCCAGGGCTTAAGAACCACTTATTTACATGGTTGCTACTTGAGCATTGCTTCTATATGAGTGTGTTCCTGGTCTCAACCTTGAGAACCATTGGCTGTCAGTCAGATTATTACGTTCATAACAATGGCTACTGAACTGTTGCCCATCGTTACATAGTGCTATGTTGAAGTTATAAGCAATGATATAACCTGATAGGATAATCATAGAGCAGGATACATTCATATAAACACATTATTAAAACAAGACAAGAATAGTTCAGAAATCAGTTCAGGGTCGTTGCACAGCATGAGTGTTCAATGAAGTGACATATTTACATTTATAATGCATTAACAAAATAGGTACAGTAGCCCTACTCACCCTCTGGTCTTTTTCGGAAATACTAACAGGACTACTTCTGGCAAAGGCAGACCAGCACAAATACTCAATGGTGAAGGAATACGTGCCTAGCTCTCTCCTTTTGTCCTCTGCGTTCTTTCAGTTCGTGTGTGTCCCTTCACTTCCAACTACCTGCGTATTTATGCGCTTGGTCGGCCATCTTGCGTGAATCCGTGACTTTGCGCTGATTGGCTATTCCTTCAAGCAACTTCGGTCGAAAATGTTTCTTGTATTTCACTTCGGGTAGGTGATCTGTGTTAGTTTCTAAACAGATACTTTAGTTCTTCTCATTACTTACAAAAGCTATTGCCTCTTGAGATATCTCGTTTTAATTGGACAACATGTGGCTTTCCTTCCATATCAATCTTTCCGAGATCCGTCTGTCCTTCCTTTTTCTATGAATTTTTAAACCGCACTTTTCATCATTTTCCGAACTGTTTGACCCACTTACGTGATCATATCCCCAGAATTATAAAAGACATTATCTTCCTGGTTATAACCACACCTGGGTCTACCTTTCCTCTATGACTCGGTGAAATATAATTGCCGTCTGTCAGTCCGTTGATTTATAAGGAATTTATTACTGCGTGGTCCTAACACAGATTTCCTCCCTACCCGATTGTTATGCCTAGACGATCTCCGTGTAGCAACTCTCGTTTCATTGGTCGAGCTATTAGCATTACACATGTTTCGCCGGTGTTTACTAGTTTTGATTACTTAGATATCGAATCCCAATCGCATTATGCGACATAGTCCCCCCGTTTTCTAAGCGAGAGATATCTCGAGCTTAAATTTGGGAACGATATCGTGGTAATCATGCCTATTGGCAGTTAGTTTTCTTCTGTCTATCCTGATCCTGATCAGTGGGATGCCTACAAAAGGAATATGCTCCCAACTTCTGGTTTCTTTGATAACGATTTATCTTTTCTATTTCTCTTTTGCCCGTTCGATTGATCATCCAGGCGCGTACGGTTGGGTCCTCAACAGATGATTTTCTATTTGCTCTATAGCATGATGAACTAGGGTCTGAGTTATTCATTTGAAAGGTACAGCCCTGTTTTGCATGAGATTTTATTGCGGGTCTCCCTCGCAATTTCCTGGACATTCGATTTTGGCAAAAGGATTGTTTCCTTAAATCCAGCTCCTGGTGTTCAGCATGTATTTTAGACTGTATGGGACATTTCTTCTCCCCTCTTGCGCCAATACCAAGAATACCCATGGTCGCTGGTTTTCCAGTAGATCTGTTGTGATACCGCTTACGTTGATGCACTGGATCTACCTTGGTGCACTCTGGGCAGGAATTTACAAACCAGATAATGTCCTCAGTAATACCTGGCCAGTAGTAATGGGTGGCTATCCTTAGTTTTGTGGCACCATTACCCAAGTGTTCACTCAAAGAAGCAATATGCCCCCATTCTATAACCTTGTTTCTATATGTGGATGGTACAACAATCTGCCCATGGCCGTTTGGCCCTCTGCCAGCTTTCCTGTACAAGAGTCCATGTTCCATATAGAAATCCCCTTTTCTGGGAGGGCTATGTGTTTTTGGCAATTTGCTAAAGCAAGGCTTCAATGTACTATCTTGGGCTTGAGCCTTCTTCATCTCAGTTGAATGAATTTTTAAATGAGTGTTCCCCTCTCTATTCTGGGAGCCTGACCTGGTCCGGGTGTCTTCCGCAACCTCAGGTTTTATAGGATTTCCCAAAAAACATATCTACGCCCCAACATCAGGGGGTAGAAGGGATCATCTAGTACTGCTGCATTTATTTCCCCTTCCACATAGCGACAACTGACTTGAATCTTCGCTATGGGCAAAGTTAGGGGTAATGCTCCCTTGAGTGGCCCTTGAATATCCACTGTTTCTGTGGTGATTTGTTCAGGGCGCACCAGAGATGCACACACGACTGCGTCATAGGACAAACCTGTGTCATACATTCCTGTGACTTGTTTGCCATTCACTGTCACTATCTCCTGTGTAGGTGGGTGATGGAGGCTATTCTGACTCACTGTCAGTTCCTTCCTATCAGAAGTCCTCACCTGTAAGCATGCAGCATAATAAGGAGGGGTTTTCCTTCTGCACTCTGCAGTATTATGGTTGCTCATTCTACAAGTCTTACACCATTTCTCTTCCTTTCTTGAAGGTTTCTTATCGTATGCCAGAGGGTTTCTTTCATGTTGCTGATGGTTTCGGTGGTTGGTCTTACGGAAGTGGTTTCGAGTGGGTTCGTCTTCGTCCTGCTCGAAGTGGTTGTGAGGCTTCTTGAGAAATTCTCCTTGTTTCCTTTTTGCTCCTTGTGTTAGAGAATGTGCCAATTGGTGACTTTCAGCATATTTGATTATGTCTTCCAACCTATCCCATCTGTTTTCTACCAGAAATTTCTTCGTTTCAGGGGTCATGGAATCTAAAAGTTGTTCTATCAGAATCATTTCCTTGAGTCCCTCGAAATCTTGCGAAAAGTTTCCCAGTGTGCACCATCTCAGTAGGTAAGTTTCTAACCGCGCTGTGTATTGTTGGTACGTTTCTCCAGCCTCCTTCTTGGCAGTTCGGAATTTCTTACGATAAGCCTCTGAGTTTTGCTCATAGCGAACAAGCAATGCTTGCTTCAGAGCCTCAAAGTTTTCCTGATCATCTTTGGGTAGTTTCAAAAACACTTCGTAAGAAATACCCCTCAATCCTTGGGAGAGCTTAACACTCCACTTTTCCTTCTCTAGGCCATATGATGAAGCAAGTCGCTCAAACCTGTCTATGTAGGCCTCAATAGAATCGTCCTTCTCCATAAAAGCATCCAAATGGAAGTTCATAGCACCCTTTTCAGAACCTTGGCTAGAGCTAATGTCAGAGTGAGGAGAACTGCTACCATTTATACTTGCAGTTGCCTGAATTTCCAGTTGTCTTAACTTCAACTCATGTTCTCTTTCAGCCTGAATCCTTCTTTCCTCTCTCTCGACCTCTAATCTCCTTTCTTCGGCTTCCAATTTCTTAGCTTCTCTTCCAGCTTCTAATTCAAGCTTCTTGGTCTCCCTTTCGGCTTCCAATTTCTTAGCTTCAATGTCCATATACTTATCACTTTCCACAGTGACATACTGTATAAGAGCATCGCCACTTAGGCCCAAGTCCTTCCCCATTTGTATAATGGCAGACTTAACCTTTACCAGATCAGCCATTGTCTTGCTGTTGAGAGGGTGAATAGTCTTACTCAACTAATTAATTCAAGCTTAATTAAATTAAACTTAATTAATGAATATTGTCACAATCTATGTGAGAGTCTGTCTATTTGTACTCAATGGTACTTCAACAAAAAAAATGTATTTAGATATTATTATTTATTTTATATATATATTTTTCCACTGTTGAAAAAAAATAAATTCAAAAAAAAAAATTTCTAAGAAAGAAGATAGAGTTTTGGCTCAGGACTATCAAGGATATCCCGCGAACGAGCCCCCAGTGTAACGAGATGGTATTATAGTGGTTGTTGTCTTGATGACAGTCGATGATAGTTCAATAAAGAATAATGAACTCCACGATATACCCCAGTCTCATAAATGAGCACTGGTGAATAATAGCACAAATGATAGTCAGACAGTAAAGACCCCTGGTCCGGTGGTAATAAGAAGATCAAGAGCCTAGAGTGTCTTCTCGTAATAACTATCTTATGCTTTAAATAACAATGAAATTCAAATTGAACTCAATAGTAAATTTATGAAATTAACAAAATTCAAGTTACAATTAAAATCAATTTATTTATAATGATTCTCTTATCTTCTGTTTTTGAAATAGATAGAAATGCTATATGAATAGGAATTTTATATTTACACAATATCCAGAGAAATCACAGTGATATTAGTTTACTTTAACTGAATTGCAGAGTCTCTGCTTTTCTGACAAAAATGTTAACCAGTCTTTTTCTTCATATGACTCGACTCTTCACATATACATTGATCGAATGTTCATCTGTGTCTGCACTTAACTGAGTGCTCCTTAAATGATGGGTGACAATGTTGGTGAGCTCCACACGACTGTATAGACTCGGCTGATCTTCTCATGTAGTAGGGATACCAGCACAACCAGGTAGACCAGCTGTAGTGCTCCGTGTCGCTATGCAGGATAACACTTGGGTTCTCACTTCTGGCTTATGTCTATATGTACGACCGAAACCTGAAAACAACACAAATACTGTGGCTAGCCTCTTTCCAAGAGTTCCCCTAGCCTAATGTATTGTTGTTCCGTGTCATCAGTAATGCATGTGTATGAATGCGCACATGTGTTTCTGGTTACATTGTTAGTTGTACAGATGTCTACTTGCCAACAACAAATTCAAATGATATGATTACAGTACATTATATTACATCATTCATTTACATCACATTATGTTACATAGTCCATTCTTCCATCTGCTATCTTTCCATCCAAGCAGAATTATTCTGACATATATTGCTTATGGTTATCAAAGTTTGAGAACCCCTGGCCTAATTTGTGCCCATAGAGCAGTCAAATCAATTTGGGGGTCATTGGTACCAATGGGTTGAGAACCACTGGGATATAGTCTCCCATGCTGCCATAAATCTGTAGGGGTGTCTGATAAAGTTGATAAAGTTGCATTTTTATTCCCGTTAATGATATCCACCAAAAGATAGATATAAGTGGATGGAAGCAGACATCATCATCATCATCAGTTGATAAGATCTCTATGGTGTTGTTTGCTCCACTGTAGTGTATGGAATGTCAACTTGACCTACGCAGTGGTGTGTAGACATGGATTGAGTGTATAATGTGCGAATGATAATAAGGGTTCGTGTTGTTGACAAATGTTCTTTTCTCACACTCATGTATGACTGGAAGTCATCGACACCAACGACTGTGTACCTTTTCTAAAGTTTAATTGGACGTACACACTCGACAGCACAGATAGTGACAAATCACAGGTTGCCATAATACATCATAGTACAGTGGACAAATGGTCTTGCAATGTTACATGGGCACTCATGTAGAATAATTGTATAATGGACTGTCAGTAGCCAAGCACTCAGTATCGCCCATACATATATATCATCTGACTTCACTGACTGAGCACGTCAGCTTATAAACAATATTTCAGATGGCTTCTAAACCTAATCTCGTCTAGCGACGATTCTTCAACATAATGTTCAGCACATATTTTTTCCATATAATAATATTGAACCGCTAGCAATGGGTTCTCATGTGTAGCAGTGATCTCTGGACTAATCAAGCGATAATACGGGCATCCCTTTTCTCTTCTTGAAAGTCACTACATGTTTTGGTTCCAAGATGGCTTCACTCGTGAGCTGTCACTCACGTTTGGATACAGATAATGAATCTGTTCTAAAGTTAGTCATTCATAAAACATTTCATTGCTCTGTAGATGTGATCATGAACAATTGACTGCAATCTACAGGATATAGTGCTGCTAGGAATCGAAGTCGTTTTCATCGAGTCAAATATATTCTCTTAGACATTCAAATCGTAACTATCAAAAATGGTGGCTTCGATCGAGAGTTCATAAGAGTATCTTTGATTACCTTGGTATAGGAAATATGAAACTGCCATTCCTTGGCAATACGAATAAACACTGGGGTAAAGCATACACGATAGGTTTAGACGACTATCACTTCCCCCACAAATACTGAGATCACTTTTTCCCCGGCGACAGGCCGACATGGAAAACACACAGTCCCTATCAGGACGAAGCCAAATCACCCCACACTCTAGCGACACATCCGCCGAATAGCCTTCGACCTCTCTAGAGACAACAGAACATATAGTTCGACTTAGATATGTAAAGATATACAGATATAAGACAGACTCGTCCTACTCAGACAAACAATACACATAAATTCAGGCCATAGATATTCTGAAGCAAGAACAATCTATTATTACCCAAACAACGAATAAATCGCAGTAAAATGGATTTATCCGCGGAGTTTGATCGAAAGAGCCGACACAACTTTCAAGGGAAGTAACTCAATAATGACTTTCCCTTAAGCACTATTTTGCTTTCAAAATATTTGCGAAGATAACAAGAATACCAATGTATAATATTGTAAGATATCAAAGACTGCACGTAACAGTCTTCTTGCGGCCAGGGCTTAAGAACCACTTATTTACATGGTTGCTACTTGAGCATTGCTTCTATATGAGTGTGTTCCTGGTCTCAACCTTGAGAACCATTGGCTGTCAGTCAGATTATTACGTTCATAACAATGGCTACTGAACTGTTGCCCATCGTTACATAGTGCTATGTTGAAGTTATAAGCAATGATATAACCTGATAGGATAATCATAGAGCAGGATACATTCATATAAACACATTATTAAAACAAGACAAGAATAGTTCAGAAATCAGTTCAGGGTCGTTGCACAGCATGAGTGTTCAATGAAGTGACATATTTACATTTATAATGCATTAACAAAATAGGTACAGTAGCCCTACTCACCCTCTGGTCTTTTTCGGAAATACTAACAGGACTACTTCTGGCAAAGGCAGACCAGCACAAATACTCAATGGTGAAGGAATACGTGCCTAGCTCTCTCCTTTTGTCCTCCGCGTTCTTTCAGTTCGTGTGTGTCCCTTCACTTGTGTTGTTTGTTTGTTGTTGTTGTTTTGATGGGTTGATGGGTGGAGATCGGGCACTAAACATCTGACTGTTATTACCTCTTCTCGTTCCATCTTGGTCTACCCTGTTCAACCTGAAAGTTGGTTATAATTGGGGTATTTAGTGTCATTTTATTTACTATACTGCTCAAAAAAAGTTAAAGGCCACTTTCAATTTTTAGGTCATTTCAGCTAAGCTGTTGTTTTTTAAACCTGAACACTCAGTCAAAAATGTTTTGCTGCATTTTGTTGCATGCTTAAACAAGGTTTGTTAATCTGACAATAAATCAGATCTGTGTTACGTGTGTGAACATCCAAGGTCAATCAAATGCACGTGGTGGAAAGGGAAATAATGCATGTTTGAAAATGCTTCCTATGGCAAAGCCTGTTGATAACATTGCTGAAATTTGCTTTTCACGTGCAAGTCGTGACTATGGTGAACACATTTCACCCACTTTTCGGAAGGAAGGGGCAATGGGTATGTTTGTAACATTTACCATTTTAGCCATGGCTCTGCGTGTCTTGCCGTCTTGTGGTAGACCTTGGACGTCCTGACCGGCGTTGTTCTGCGACACTGCCGGTTGCATTATAACGATCACGCAGAGTTTGTATGACAGATTGGGCAACTCGTAATCTCCTAGCAACTTCTCGCAGCCCTACATCATCCTGCAGCCATGCCATCGCTCTCCATCTGTCAACATTCGTCAAGCGTCTTAGTTGAGCCATGGCTAAAATGGTAAGTGTTACAAACATACCCGTTGCCCGTTCCTTCCGAAAAGTGGGTGAAATGTGTTCACCATAGTCACGACTTGCACGTGAAAAGCAAATTTCAGCAATGTTATCAACAGGCTTTGCCATAGGAAGCATTTTCAAACATGTATTATTTCCCTTTCCACCACGTACATTTGATTGACCTTGGAGGTACACACACGTAACACAGATTTGATTTATTGTCAGATTAACAAACATTGTTTAAGCATGCAACAAAATGCTGCAAAACTTTTTTGACTGAGTGTTCAGGTTTTAAAAAAAACCGCTTAGTTGAAATGACCTAAAAATAGAAAGTGGCCTTTAACTTTTTTTGAGCAGTATAATTTGTATTCAATTAATTAACTATCGTCTTTTGCAGTTGTTGATTTTTATTTATATTAGCATTTGTCAATTTTATTTACTTTTTTGTATTGTTTATAGATGACTATTGTCCTTTACGCTTGGTTTTCATTTGTATTTGTTCTTTTTGAGTTGTTCATTATTTTTTTTTTTAATTACCTTGTCTTTCCTTGTCCTATGAGTAGTTAGTTTTTTGTTAATGCTTTGTTAGGGTCTAGTTCTTGTTGCTTAATTTTTTATTTATTTGGATGTTTTTCCTGAAGTGCTATCCTTATATGTTTTCCTTTGTTTTATGTATATATCTTTTAAGTATTGATTGGGCATCTCTTGGGGCATCTATACTTAAAACCTTATCACCTGTTAAGTCTATATTGTGATTTTTATAGTAAGTTTTTAATTCAAGTCTTTGTTGTTCATACTTTTTACAGTGGATCAGGTAGTGGTCTATGTCATTCTCTTCCTGACATTCTTGGCAGTGTGTTTCTTCTACCATAAAGTATGCTGCACCGAGACGGAGACGCCACAGTTTTTTGTTCGATGGTATCTTTAATTCTTCTCTGACCTGGCACGTCCTTGTTGGTTCTTTCAGCAGTTTGAACGCATGTCTGCCTTTTCTACTGTTTTTCCGTGATGTCTTCCATTCCTCGTTTATAGTTATCTTCACTTGGCTCTTGATCTCCGACCTTCCTAGTCCTGCTTTTATATTGTTTTTACTTGTTCTTCCATTCTTGGCGTTCTGGTCTGCCAACTCGTTGCCAGCAATACCTATGTTTGCTGGAACCCACACTAGCCTCACACTACATCCTCTGTGCCCTAGTGATGTATTAATTGCTAGAATTTCTTCCTTTATGTCTGGCCGGCTACATTTACCTGGGTGTTCTAGCGCTTGTAGTGATGATAGTGAGTCTGTAAATATCGTAACAGCTTCTGGTGGGTTATCTTCGATTATTTCTAAACTTTTAAGAATTGCTACCATCTCTGCGGTAAAAATCGAAGCCCCTTCTGTTACACTGTAGCTCTTTTTTATTCCCCATTGTGGTATTACCACTCCGGCACCTAGTAGCCCACTATCACCCTTGGATCCATCAGTGTATACGGCCAGACTTTGTTTAGTTAATTTATCTATGAACTTTCTACTTATCATTTTGGCTTCCTTATCTTCTATGTTTTGTTTGATCTTTTCAGTAAGTGAGTAGTCTATGATTGGTGTTTTTTAGTTCCCAGGGTGGTATTTTGCTTCTGTATTTATTACTATTTTCAATTGCGTTTGATAGTTCTTTGAATTGCGTTAGGTCTTCTATCGTTCTCCAACCTGTTGGATATCTATCTTTATTTAAGGGGACGTCCCATACACTTGGTTGGTTTTTGACAAATGCTTTATGTGCTGGGTGGGTCACTTCTTGTGCTACTTTACTCCAATAATTTATTCTCAGTTCTTTCCGTCTTAGATCAAGGGGAGGTATGCCAAGAGCTACTTCTAGCGCTTCTGCTGGTGTCGATATAAATGCACCTGTAATAGTTCTCATGGCTGCATTTTGAATCCTGTCCAGTTTTGCTTTGTTAGAAGCTGCAGCTGAGTCATAGACTATGCTGGCATAATCCAGTTTCCCCCTGATAAAAGACTTGTAGAACATAAGCATTATTTTATTGCTGGCCCCCCATCCATTACCTTTTACTATCCTTAGTATATTTAGGGGTCCCCTACAGCTTTCTACCAAATTGTCTATATGTTTATTATAATTTAGTTGTTTGTCTAAGGTTACGCCCAGAAATCTTGTTGTTGAGGAGGTACATATTTTCTGTCCTTTAATGGTTATATTGATTTTGTTATTATTATTGTTTTTTCCTTTGCTGAAAATCATACCTACTGTTTTGTTTGCATTAATTTGGAAGCCCCAACTTTTCATCCACTCTGAAACTTTGTCTATTTGATTTTGAAGTTTTTTGAAAACATGGTCCAAGTTTTTTCCAGATCGCCAAATGGCACAGTCGTCTGCAAATTGAGATACTGCATTCTTAATTTCGTTAAATTCATCTGTTAAGTAATTTACAGCTATAGTGAAAATTGTGGGTGAAATCACTGATCCCTGAGGAATCCCATTCTGTTGTTCATATATATCTGATTTATCATTGTCTACCTGTACCGCAAAATACCTGTTTTGTAAAAAGTTTTCTATATACCTATAGGTTTTACCAGTAATGCCAATCTTTTTCATTTTGTAAAGAGCTCCATCTCGCCAGCATTCATCATATGCTCTTGCGACATCTAGACAAACTGCTACTGTTTTCTCTTTTCTCTTGAACCCTAGCTTTACATCATGCTCTAATCTTACAAGCTGGTCTACTGTACTTCTGTCTGCTCTAAACCCTGACTGGTTTGGGCTATATAACTGGGTTTTTTCTAGGTAGAATTTAATTCTTTTATTCACAACAGTTTCCAGTATTTTACCTAGTTGTGATGTTAAGGAGATAGGCCTATATGAACTTACATCATGGGCTTCCTTATTGGGTTTTAGGATGGGTACTATCATCGCTATTTTCCATGCTTTTGGTATCTTTCCTAAGCTCCAGATTTTGTTATAGAGGGTAGTTATTTTGTTTATAGTTCTTTTGGGTACTTTCTTACGGATTTCATAGCTAAGTATATCTTGTCCTGAGGCAGTATTAGATTTATCTTTTATTGCATTAGTTACCTCTTCCTCTGTTATATCAGCATCTAAATAGTTTGTTTCGTCTATCTGGTCTGATAGTTCTTTTGAAAACTGTATTCTAAGTCTTTCTCTTCTCTCATTTTCTTCCTGTCCAAGACTACTTTTTGCACTGACTTTATAGAAATACTCGGCAAGGGCATTAGCTTTTTCTTTATCTGTTTCTGCTCTCTTTGGTAGTTTGATTGTTGGCATTATTGTTTTCTTATTGTTCCCTTTGATTGCCTTAAGCTTTTTCCATACTTCTCTAATTTGAGTGCTAGGTTTAAGTGACTGACAAAACTCCTTCCAGTTAGTTTCTTTGGCTTTAAATATTATTCTGTTGGATTCATTCCTAATAAGTTTATACTCATCATAGTTTTCTTCTGTTCTGTTATTTCTATATTTTTTGTAAGGCCCTTTTTCTTCTCTCATGAATTTCTGCACAGCTTTTATTCCACCAGGCAACTGGTTCTTTATTCCACTGAGTTTTTCTTTTCTTAGTAATGTTATTTATTGGTTTAAGGTGTTGTGGCATATTTTTATTAGGTATATATTTTATTGCTATTTTCTGAATTTCATTGGTCAGTGTTTCCGCCCACAAGTCAGTATCATCTGATTCCATGTCTTTATATTCCATCACCTCCAGCTCTGATTGGAAAGCTTCCCAGTTTGCTTTTTTATAGTTGAAGGTAGGTTTCTCTGGTTCTGGGTTTGGAATGACATTTTCATGCATGGTTATTATGATGGGCAGATGATCTGAGTTTGTGTCTTGTAACACTTACCAATTTACATTCGCTAGGTTGTTAGTTGCTATACTTATGTCTATTGCTGAGTCTGCCCTATTAGCTTGTGGATTAATTCTAGTCGCAGATCCATCATTTAGTATTAGTAGTTCATTGTTTTCTATGAAGTCGAGTAGGCATTTTCCTGCATTATCTGTATGTTGTCCACCCCAAGCAGAATGGTGGGAATTAAAATCGCCTACTATGATTGTTTTGGGGCCTAGTCTGGTGCTTATGGCTAGTATTTCTTCCTCTTTAATTGTGCCATCTTTAGCATATACATTTAGAATTGTTAGATTGTTTGGTTCAGCTGCTATAGTAACCTGGATACCTTCTATATTGGTTGTATTAAAAACTTCCTAGTCTATGATTTTAAATTTTTCGCTAACTAAGACTGCGACACCACCTCCTCTACCTTCTTTCCTATCGTGTCTAAGTATCTTAAAGCCCTTACAACTGTATCTACTATTTGGGTTTAAATGGGTCTCTTGAAGAGCATATATATCAGTAGTTAATCCTGTCTCTGATAGTAGGGGTGCAAAATTCTTTTTGATACCCCTACAATTCCACTGTATAATTCTAAATCTTTCTAAATTGAATTTTAACATCATCTAGTATCCCTTTTATTTTGGTTAACTATCAATTTGCTCTTATTCTATATTCCCTGCACTCGTGGACCCATCATCAATCAAGTTCTCTAGAAAAGCCTTATTAAAACTTATCATTGTATCCGTAACTTTTTCTGTTATGTATGGTAAAAGTGCATCAACGTGTTCTTTGATAGTTTCTTCTAGGTTGACCACTTTCCTATTTTCATCTAATGCTACATTCCCTTCTCTCCCTATGTTGATCTCCTGCCTTTCACTTTCCATTCTTTTTAGTATTATTTCACTTTCTTCTTTTAGTTCTGACAGTTTGACTAGCATTATTTCATTTTCTTCTTTTAGTACAGTCAGTTTAGCCACATCCTGGGTAATTTGGAACTGTATGGCTTTCACTTCTTGAAGCAATGCCTCTGCACTTTTCTGTGAATTCACATTTTCCAGAGTTGTAGCTGACCTGTCTGGCTGGCTGTTCTCTTTTGTTTGGTTAGTTATTTTCTGTTCTTTTGACTGCTGCGTTTTAATAGTTTTAATTTCTTGTTTAAGAGACTTGATTTCTTCTACAACTTTACTGTTTGTGTTTTTTGTGTTTTCTTTTATTTCTTTAATTACTGTTTTAAATGGTGTTCTTGTTAAGATGGATTCTTTTAGTGCTTGTTTGGTTTGCTGGTACACTGGACAGCCCTGATACCTGGCACTGTGGTTCCCTTTGCAATTGGAACACTTTCTGTTCCCATTCGCCTTTTTGTAGTCGGTATCCGCCTTTGCCTTTTCACACTGTGTAGAGGGGTGGTTACTGGAGCAGTATCGACAAACTGTTCTCCCCTTACAATTGTTCCTTCCATGGCCGAATTTCAGACAGTTGGAGCACTGTAGCACAGGGGGAATGTAAGCTTCGGTGTGCTTCTTGGTTTTCCCAAATAGTAGCATTTTAGGGGTTTCCCTCCCCTCTGGGTGTAATCCCTTCACTGTTGTTGTTGTTGATTTCGTCTACTATGTTGCTGTAATACCCTGTTCAACCTGAAAGTTGGTTATAATTGGGGTATATAGGGTGTTTACTATCTTCGGTGCTAGCCTGTTGTTAGTCCTGAAAAGGACTGGTCCGAAAAAGGACCACTAGCTGCCTGTCAGGATACCTCTTTGCTCTTGTCCATTCTGGGTGTCGTGGCGTGTTCATGGTGTACATTTGTTGTTTTCCTATCTGGCTTGTTAGGTTTTGTGAGTTTTTGCCCTCCTCGTTTCTGCTTCTTGTGTCTTCCTTTTCTCCAGTGTCTGGGAAAGCGCTTTTTCTATCATTGTTGGGAGTAGCTCTTCCCACGTTTCCTCGATGACTTTTTCGTTTGATTGGTCGTTCGTTTTAGTGTCTTTTGTGTTTGATGTAATTTCTTCAATGGTCATTTCTTTCTGCCTCTATTCTTTTCAGTAGTTTTTCGTTTCCATCTTTCAGTTCTATCAGTTTCCTTACATCTTCTTCTATCTGTTGCTGAATTCTTTTCATGTCTTGGTGTATTATTTTCATGTCGTTTATGACTTGTTGTTTGTTTCGCGCTTTCCGAGCTGTCATGTATTTCTTCACATCTGTCAGTTGAGTTATCTTTTTTTGTGTGGCTGGCGGTTTTCTTCTCCTTTCGCAGTTGTTGTTTCAATTCTCTCACTTCAGTCGTGAGCCGTCTGACTTGTTCCGTTAGGCTGTCTTGGCGCCTATCACCTAGAGTATTTGCCTTCAGTGTGTTTTTTGCCTCATGGTATGATACTCCCTTTCCAATGGCAACTGTAATTATTTGCCTTGTTTGTTGGTATTCGGGACATCCTCGGTATCGTGCTCCGTGCTTTCCGAGGCAGTTGGTACATTTTCTATTGTTATTTGGTGCTTTGTAGTCTTGGTCTTTTTTGGCCTTTGGGCAGTCTTTGTATTCGTGGCTGCCCGCACAGTATCTACAGACCGTCTCTTTTCTGCACGTGTTCCTTGTGTGAGAAAATCCCTGGCATTTTGAACATTGTATCACTGGCGGGATGAAGGCATGTGCTCTTCGAGGTCTATTCTGGATAGTGATGTTTTCTGGGACTGTTTTCCCCTGTAGAGTCACTATTATCAGTCTGGTGTCTTCTTTGTTCCAGGATTTAAGCCTTTCTGCGTGTGTGAATCTGTACCGAGGGTTTTCGGCCTGGATGTAGCATGAGGGCCTCTGTGTCTGACAGTTGGTGTCTATCCCTTTGATGACTACTCTCTTGGTTTCAGTGTAGATTTCTGCTTGGATTTTGATCCGGTGTGGTTGCGGAAATTCTTTAGGCCCGGATGCCAGAGCAGTCATCAGCGATTTAGTTTTTTCTGTATCATTCAGGGCAAGTGTCACTCCCTGTTGGTGCCTTCTGATACTAATTATGCCTCTTTTGCCTACTACTTTCTCCAGGACATTGATTTTCTCCTTTATGTCCTGGCCGGCTACCTGGGTGTTCTACTTTGTCGTCCGGGAGTGCCTGAGTGTGGCTTCTCCTTCCGACAAATCTGCGTAATTTTTATTTTTCGCTCTTGATCCTGTTCTTTGTGAATACTTTTTCTTAGTTCGCCTGGGCGGCATCTCCCATCTGCTACCACTGGTTGAGTATTTGTCTTCGGGCTCGGTGCCCTGTCCTCTTCTGTCTGCTTGTGATTTTGCTTCTCTTGTTCACCTCGGAGGACTTGGCTGTTTTTTGTAGGATTCCGGCGTATCTCGATGTCTGACACTCGAGCCGCCTCAAATAGTGCTTCTTTCATCTCGGCATCGTTTGGTGGTGTCAACGGTGTTTTGTGTAGCTTCTCTGTAGTAGACAGGGCTTCAGTTGACGATTTGGGTACTTGTGGTGGTGGTCCCTGGGTTTTAGGCTCCTGTCTTCTTTTTCTTCTTTCCAACATCTGTTTTATCTGTTCTAACGCTTTCATCTGGTCTTCTTCTTCTGACATCTGTTCTATCTGCTCTAATGCGCTCACCATGTAGTCATATTCTGGGTCTTCATCGTCAAGTTCAGAACTGCTTGCATCTGCTTTCTGCTCTTCCTCGCAAGGAGTCTGGTCATTCGGGCTCTCAACCGGGTTGATACACGTCGCAGCTAGCTCCGTCATCGTATCAAGAGTTGGAGAAATTTCGGTCCCCGCACGAGTACTTGGGGCTAGTTTTGCTCTGTGGCTGTCTTTCTTTGTTGATTGTGTTATAATCCCCTGGCTGTTCTGCGCTGATGGGACTGGTATAAATCTTCCTCTTTTTAGCGTGAGGTTTCTTTCGGCCCATTTTGACTATTGCGATCGCTGTGTACGTCCTGAAAAGGACGCTGGTTATAGTGCGGTTGAGGTTGGTTGCTGTGAAACGATGAGCACAACGGACGCTGTGTTGCTTGAAATCCCTTCTCTTTTTTTTTTTTTTTTTTTTTTTTTTTTTTTTATTAATGTGTTTGCTACTTTATTTTGTAGCACGCCCCTTTCAACCATCTACCATGTACATGGATTTGTTGGTTATATCAGGACGTGTTTCTTTTATTGTAATATGTTTTTGTTTGTATTTGTTTTATATTATATTATCTCTAGTCGGTATTTTTCCTTTTGTAGTTATAGTTCAACATGGTTTTTAAAAAAAAATTCCAATATATGCTATTTTCTAAGTTAGTATGTTTTTGATTTTTACTGGATGGTTTAATTTTACAGCTAATCTGTATGTTTCTGGGGCGAGTCTTTCACCAGTTTGGACTACTGGTTCAATTCCTTATTTGATTTTTATATGTTAGCTTTAGTTTTTGTAATATAGTGTTTTATTAACTTTTGCATTTCTGAAGGGCTCTTTGTGCCTATTAGATTTTCTACACTCATTTCTACTTGTGGTTACTACAGTATGTCTTAATGTTTTGCCTCTGTTGGTCATATTTTTTGCAGTCCACTAGAAAGTGCCTAATTGTGTTTGGTTCTTGACACTCTTCACATGTGGGTTCCTCAATCATGAAATATCCAGTTCCCAGCTTGAGTCTCAGCAATTTTTTATTAATTGGTATTTTTAGTTCATCTTTTATTTGACATTTTTTGCTTGGTTTTTTAAGGATTTTATATGAGTGTCTTGCTTTTTTACTTAGGTCCCATGCTGTTATCCATTCTTTAGTTATTTTTTGAGCAATTAAGCTCTTAAATTTCAAACTTCCCTAAGCCCTTCAATTTGGTTTATGGCTAGTTCTCCCCCCTTTGGCTTCTTTGTCTGCTAGCTCATTTCCTGCTATCCCCACATGTGATGGTATCCATGTTAGTGTTGCACTGCATCCTATATTTTGTAGATATGTATTAACCTGTAGTATTTCCTCTATAATGTCTGGCCTGCTGCCTTCTGTTCTGTTTCTGATTGCTAGTACTGATGATAGGGAATCTGTGAGAATGGTTACTTTTTTAACTACCTGCGTATTTATGCGCTTGGTCGGCCATCTTGCGTGAATCCGTGACTTTGCGCTGATTGGCTATTCCTTCAAGCAACTTCGGTCGAAAATATTTCTTGTATTTCACTTCGGGTAGGTGATCTGTGTTAGTTTCTAAACAGATACTTTAGTTGTTCTCATTACTTACAAAAGCTATTGCCTCTTGAGATATCTCGTTTTAATTGGACAACATGTGGCTTTCCTTCCATATCAATCTTTCCGAGATCCGTTTGTCCTTCCTTTTTCTATGAATTTTTAAACCGCACTTTTCATCATTTTCCGAACTGTTTGACCCACTTACGTGATCATATCCCCAGAATTATAAAAGACATTATCTTCCTGGTTATAACCACACCTGGGTCTACCTTTTCTCTATGACTCGGTGAAATAGAATTGCTGTCTGTCAGTCCGTTGATTTATAAGGAATTTATTACTGCGTGGTCCTAACACAGATTTCCTCCCTACCCGATTGTTATGCCTAGACGATCTCCGTGTAGCAACTCTCGTTTCATTAGTCGAGCTATTAGCATTACACATGTTTCGCCGGTGTTTACTAGTTTTGATTACCTAGATATCGAATCCCAATCGCATTATGCGACAGTGGCCATTGCAAGTGTTTGAAACTAGACAGGGAAAAGTCAAGGATTTTTAGATGCACTTAGAAAATTGTCCCTACACGATGGATGGATGGGTGGGTGGGTGGGTGGATGGATGGACGGGTGGGTGGGTGGATGGATGGATCGATGGATGGATGGATGGATAAGATAAGATAGATAGATAGATAGATAGATAGATAGATAGATAGATAGATAGATAGATAGATAGATAGATAGATAGATAGATAGATAGATAGATAGATAGATAGATAGATAGATAGATAGATAGATAGATAGATAGATAGATAGATAGATAGATAGATAGATAGATAGATAGACAGGCAGGCAGGCAGGTAGATAGGTAGGTATGTATGTATGTTGGTAGCACTACTTCATGACGACACTAATTATACGGTGGTTATTTATCTTGATGCATTGGTTATTAAGTATGAGCAACACGTCCAACAAGGATTTGGTTAGATGTGAAATAAAGCCAATGAGCTTAAATTTGGCTAATTAACACTTGTTTCATCACAACATGTTTTGTAAATATGCGGATATCTTTTAAAAATCTTGTATTGCCACGTATTAAAACACACACGCATACACAAAACAAAAGATCAAAATAAACCTTCTGCAACTCCGTCTACGAATCACTATTTCAGAGGATATCAACTTAGGCGACTAAATCGGCCAAGATGCAGCAAATGTAACAAACTCTATTCTCCATTCATTCATCACCAGCTGCCATCTCCACAACGAAGGTTGGCTGTAATGGATCTCCAACGTCTTCTGTCTCTTGTCTTGGTGGTGCACTCTGATAGACTCTTTCCTGTCCATCCTGTTGATATTATCTTCCCACTTACAGCGCTGTCTTCCTCAACCATTAACTTCTGCTAAATATATATATATATATATATATATATATATATATATATATATATATATATATATATTATATATATATATATATATATATATATATATATATATATATATATATATATAATATATATATATATATATATATATATATATATATATATATATATATATATATATATATATATATATATATATATATTATATATATATATATATATAGTATATATATATATATATATATATATATATATAAGATTACGATACTTATTCACACTAACCTGAAATACAAACGGGTAAAATTCTTGAATTTGTTTACAAAACAAGAAAAGGCTTGAATATTTTTAAAACAGCGGCCATGAAGCGATGGGGGCTCGTTATTTAATTGGTTATGCTTTACGTTTTCATGCGGCAATGCGCGGTTTTTTCGTACTTTCCACACAATACACCATGAAAATACTGCAAGTTGGTGGGAATTTGTTACGAACGGGACACTAAGAAAATTAGGGTTTGATACATATATAAATAGAGAGAAAAAGAGAGAGAGAGAGAGAGAGAGAGAGAGAGAGAGAGCAATATAAGCAAAAAAGTAGGAACAGTCACAGCAAGATAAGTATACTAAAATCAAAAATGGCCTTCGCATTGAAACTGAGAAACATTTGGAATTCAAAATAAATCAAGCCCAACATAAAATTAAGAATCTTCAACTCAAATATGAAAGGCAGATATATTGAAAAGGTTGCTGGATTTATGCCCAATGCCGTCTTTTCTCTCTTGCAGACATCTTTGATCCTCAGTTGCAGTCGTCTGTCTTTTCTTTTGCCATCTGCCAATTCTCTGCAGAAAATATCTTTGGGAATACAACCATCTCCCATGCGGCGGACATGGCCAAACCAGCTCTTTCTAAGCAGCGTATACAAGCTTTGAAGGCCAGCGCGTGACAGCACCTCGACATTTAAGGTTTAACATTGTTGGATACGTTCTTCAGTGTTGAGTCGACGGAGTGTGAAGACCTGTAGACAATAGGTGAGACAAAGACATTGACGTTGTATAGGATACACACTGAGGAAGCCTGTTGATAGTATTACAACATAGTCCTTGTTCTGGAACACCCAGGGTTAAGAGAAATAGAGGGTGGCATACAAAACAAATAGAAAATTCTAGAAGTGGAAACAAACATAAAAGGATGAAGAAGGTTTGTAAGACCAAGAACAGGAAGACTGTGTGTATACTTCTACACTGAATGATTATTATTATGACATCAACTTAACATTAAAAGTTGTTGTTCTTCATATACTCCTCTGTCTATTTCTTCTTTTCAAGCACCATGCCTGGTGATTAGGTGATCATGTCTCTCCACAACTTTGTGTCCAGTGTTTATCAATTCAGTTGTTGACCTCTTTCCATGCCCCAATGTCAAACTGTCGTGTATCTTCACTCTTTGTCTTGTTTCCCTTCAAATTTTCCTGTTGTCACAATTTGACTTCAGAAAATTATTTCATAAAATTCTGGGACGTCTTGGCTCAAAATAAAATATTGTATCTTATGAAATACTTGTATGTCGTATTGTTTTTTGCTATATTTCTGAATCGACATAATTGCACCCCGGACTAAGCCATAGGGGCTCAGTCTCTCTCAGCAAATGTAAATGTGTGTGAATGCTGATTGTTCCCATGTTGCGCTGTTTGATTGCGCGCCTGATTCATCACCTCATACATCCATCTGTGCTAGTTTCTAAGTCGTGTTGATTCATCGATTGATGTGTCGGTTTCTTACAGGCGATCATTAATTGTCCCTATTAATGCTGTCTCATCTACACCCAATAACTCCACTACAGATGTTATCGAGGCTAGTCTGTCAGTTCTCTCGTAACCAGGACGCTAGATCCCCACCAGTTTCTGGAGGATTGAGGGCTCTGTACAAGTTTTCCACTCATGTCGCAGCCATCAATTTTGAACCTTCCGTACTATGGATTGAGAGTTCGATTCAGTAACTGTCCTGGTTAATTTAGATTCCGACAGCCATCTTGGGGCTGCCTGTATCTCCGTTCTCATGCTGGTGGTTATTGTCAGGTAACATCTGCTCTGTTTAGTGTAGATTCTGAGCCCCGATGTCCCGCCTATATTAATAGATGTTGATGCGAACACACAACCTCTCACATCCAGGGTGCAGTGATCGCCATGGAAGTTACTGTCTGGCTCTTTTAGCATATGGTGTCTCCTCCATAAACGTGTTCATAGCTACACCTTCACATGGTGACCTTGTTCTCACATAGTTTGCTATGGGGCCGACGGAGTGCCTAGCGATATAACTGGGTCGGAAGTACTTTAAGACCTCTTAAGGTGCAGGCGCAATACCCACCGGCGAGTGAACCATGCTCTGGCTAGCACCAACCCAAACCCAGGCATGGGTTAAATTTCGGGTAGATGAAGCTCGTAAACCTCGGAAGGCAGTGTGACGCTGGGTTTAAAACTTTGGCCCGAGAATGGAGCTTCGGCAACCCCCTAAATTATTTTTTACATTGGCCCGCCCATTTCATTTCTTTTCGGTCTCCTGTAGTGGAAAAGTGGGTAACTGGCCTGTCATTTTAAATCGGACAGGTTCACTCCCCTTGTTCTTTAATGTTGGCTGAAGAAATCTTTGACGCGTCCCAGACTCTCTGTCACGGGAGGCGGCATCTTTCTCTCTGAGACCACCAACATTCAAGCTCACCAAACTTCAGAGTAGAGCGCCCATCCTGTCTCTCTTTGCAGACCTGTGGGCCCTGTTCACGATACGGCCAGTCGCAATTAAATTGGCCGCGTCTCTCGGGTATATTAAGGCGCACAGCTTGCGCATACCTGAGTTTGGACTCATTCAACCCACGGGATAACCGGGTTAATTGGCATCTGAGTCACACGGATATATATTTTCCCCTTTCTTGGTTAACCTTGGATTTAGCTGGAATTCTCACTTCGACGGAAAGGCATACACTGGCCAGATAATTGGTCCATGTCCAGGATATAACCTCACTAACAGACAGAGATTTTAGTTCAACCTCTTGTGGCGGACACTAATTAATCCTTAAGAAGCACTTGGTGGTGCTTAATAGAAGGTGTTTTCTCTCTACATTATTGTAGGAGAATTGGTTTTTTTTGTGTGTGTGGTGTGTTCTTTGCTGTGGGGTGATTGTTTTTTATTGTGTAGCAGTCGTCTCTATTTGAGGCTAGGGATTGTAGGACGGGGACACAGACTAGAATTGGGTGTTTATTACGTCTAGTACCCATTGTGGTTGTATGGTGTTATTCTTGTTTTATTGATAGTGAAATCATACTTGTGTTTGAATTGATTTTTTTTTCCATGTCTGCCATCGCGCAGATATAGTATGTTGTTTCTATATATACTTTTATACATTTATATCTAAATAAACATAGAAGACCAATTAGCTGCAGATCAGAACTTTCTTTTTCCTGCTCATCTGTGATTGTTGAATGTGAAAACCAATGGCGTATCAGCCCCTTACTTTATATATCTATTCATTTGTTGATAGGTGAGAAAGAGTTGACATCTAAATAAGTCCGAGTGGCAGGGTAAAAAAGTGTGTATCATCTTTGTACGCCTGACTGTCACACTTCCACTCAACATTCACATTTGCTATTTCAGACTTTCCTCTATTTTCTACTCCTCACTCAGACTTTTGTCTTGTCTCAGACAGACACCTTATCACCACTAGTGACAGGCAGTTTATCTAGGAGAAGAAAAATTATGATTTCAAACTACCTGCTGCCTTGCAGGTTGGCTGAGGACAATCAAGGGCTAAGGAAGGCGACCCGGCAGAAATTTCTGTTGAAATCGGATGCCCTACGCCAGTGGTCCGCAACATTTTGTACTTCACGGCACACTTAAGCGTCAAACAAAATTCCACGGCATACTTAATTGGTAAAAGGTAAATGTAAAGGTAGTCCCTTAGCATATACTGATGCAGGGGAGTAAAGTGTTAGAGACTTCAATGAGCTAGGTCCAGCTTTAGGGATGATCAGTTATAAGTGGGTGGATAGGGTCAATATTTAAACATTCACTGCCATCATGAGACAACATGTTGTATATTATTAACAGGCTGTAAATTAATTCAGCCAGCTGTATTTTTTCTTTATTTTCAGTTTGGAGATATTCTTCTAAAGCCTGAAGTGTTGATTTGAATCATTAAAGACAGTGGCATACTGGTTGGGGGGGGGGGGGGGCGCCGATCGCCCCGGGTGACAGCCAGGAAGGGGGCGCCATCGGACACTATTATTATAGTACTTATGTTGAAAATGTACTTGCAAGTGCTTTTTTATTGGGGAGGGGCGCGGGTGGGGTACCAAGGGTATGATTCGCCTCGGGTGCCAAATACTTGAAGATCGCCTCTGACTGAAGGTTATGATATCTGAGGTCCTATAGATTTTTTATTTAAATTTGTTGAGTATTGCTGGAAAGTGGTGTTTTTTAGAGTATTTTCTGCTTAGTGATTAGTACCGAATTCTCCACATGGTTCACATATTTCTAGTTTTTTGCCATTTGGGTACTTTACGTAAGCTTCAAAAAACAACCTGGCGGAGGACTGTGGAGGCTGAGATGCAAAGAATGAACCAGAGTTGGGGCACTGTACGAAGGATGGCCGCCGACCGAGCAAAGTGGAATCAATTTGTTGTTGCCGTACAAGACGCCACTAGGCGTGATGGCCACTGACTGCTTTGACGGTCGGCCGCTAAGGATCAAAGAAGAAGAAGAACGTAAGCTTCAAGCCAAGCGTTTATGGTGGCCTTGATGGCAGAGCCATCTGTGTTTGTATGTATTGCAGTGTTAGAGTAGTTTTTGTAGTCTCTAAAGTAGCTGTCTTAAGTGCTGTTAGCTGTTGTTGTTGTTGTGCTATCCGTGAGTGTGGATTTTATTATGAGTAGTTTTAATTCGTTTCCCGGTTGAATTATTTCTGGTGTTTATGGAGTTGATGTTATTCTGTTATAGGTATTGCTACTGGCAGTTGTGATGTTTGTTTTAATCTGGTTCTAGCTATCAACCAACTATCTGGTGTTATGGTCTTTTCTAATTCTTCCATATAGCATTGTTTCTAGCACGTTTACGTCGTAGTCCATAAGTTCTGGTCCTTATTATCATATCATTTTTGCGTCGATGTCACAGGCAGCTTTTGCCTTGTTTCTCATGCCCCCACATATAAACATAAGAGCTTGGTTTTAGACCTGCATCCCAGCTGGTGCATGCAAGATATTTCACAATATTCAGGCGCCCCAATAGCCTTGTCTTCAGTTTGCGTATGACGATTTTGAGGAGTAGCTGTCTGTCAAGCTCCATTACAAAGTAAGCTGGATTTTCTTCTCCAAAGTAGTTGTCCGTCGAGTTTTAGTTGGTACACCTTGTTGCTTTTTCTTTAGACGTGTCATGATGTTTACAGTCAGCCCTGCTTGTGGAAGTGTTGATCATCACTTCTGTAGATCGCTGCTTACATTTTGACGTTTACAAGTTTTCTACATTTTTGTAGAGACAGGTCAAATAGAAATCACTCATATAGTGAAATAACACTGCCGCCTTGCAGGGAAATTACGAAAAAGCATAAGGTAGGGGAGCAGTCCCAAATAATTGTATGTTGACGTCGGTTGCACTGGTCCGCAAGGCGTACAATACAGTGCATCACAAACCGCCTTAAGATGACAGATACAAATATGACTCAACGAGGTGGTGCTCGACCCAATAAGACCTGCCAGGTGGGATAGTGCCGGATCCGTTGCCTGGACAGGATCCACCCAAAGCCACTAGTATGGTAACAGTTTACTTCTCTCCACGAAAACTGTTTGGAGATGTCAGGAACCTGGAGCTGAGTACTGCCTTTATTAGAGTCATTAATGTAGAAGTCTGAGGGCGATCGAGGAAGAACTCTCATAGATTGGTGGATGATTATAGCTCAACTTATTATTTGTAAAAATTTATGTGAAATTGTTTCCTGGTGTTACGGCACACCAGACAGACACTCGAGGCACACGAGTGTGCCGCGGAACACCGGTTGCGGAGCACTGCACTACGCTACAGGCTTAAAGAAACAGTGCAACGATCTTCGTTTGATGAAATGGTGAACGAAGAAGAAAAAGAAATTATTGTTAAAACAATCAAACATTAACATAAAGTGACTGGAGGGAAGGGTGTAAACTCTTAAAAGACGTAATGATTTTCCCATGTTTGATGCAAGGAATTTTCTTTCTTTTTGAGTTTTCACTCGGTGTTAATTTTAAAGGTCAGTTTTTATTTCACGTTGTTTCAAAGTATAGTAATTGTATTCATAGTTATAAATGAAATTTGAGATAGATTAATAATAAATAAAACTGGAACAAAACATAACATAAATTGAATTCACGTACACTTGTTCCCGAAAACTGGCATTCTGTCACATGCACCTTTGAAAATTAGCCTCTCGCCCTTTAAGATTTTTTTTTTTTTTTCTTAATGCCTTTTGACAAGTATGAAGAGACTATCATTTTTAGAGTTAAGGAAAAACAGTACACAATTTGGACATTTTGATTAGCTCTATTTGCATTAATTGGATAGTCGATATGAGCCAAGTTCACATGTCGGTTTCTTTTTTTTTAATTAGAGGAAAAATATCCTGCTCTAACTGATGAGTTAAAATTAGAATATATACAAGGTAGTGTAGCTCATTCAAGATAATAATTTTGATTCCCGTTATATATGGCATCATTTCATCCATCGACTCAGTCCAAATAGAGTAAATCAAGAGTGTAAAATGTGTGAATGTGCGTGTGTATGTGTGTGTGTCACTTACGGATCTAGGGATTTTCCAAAGAAGAGGCGATACATCAGAATGATAAGGCTCCTCCCCCCAACCTCTCACCACTCATTACGTATACCTATTTTAGACAATGAGAAAGCAAATAACGAATTGATAGTTTATTATAGTAGAATGAAAAACATTACAAAAACACACAAATAGTAATACGTCTTATAAAGAGAAAGGACAAGAAAAACCTACGTCGCGGCCACAAGGCCTTCGTCAGGGACAGACAAACAAGAAACAGGAGGGAACGAACGAACGAACGAATGAACTTTATTTTCAAAGGGTTGAGAAAGTGAGAATTAAGTGGAGAACATGAAACTATAAAAACAAGAGAAAAATACTCCCTTATGTCTTGTCACATGTTGGAGCAAAGATGGAAGTGGATAGTACATTAAAAGCAAAAAATAACAAATAAGGAAAACAAGGACTGGAAAACAGAGTGAGGGAAAAGTGATTAAAAAATGAAAAAAAAAATTATAATAATATAAATAAAAAACAATAAAAGTAAAAAATAAAAATTAATTAATTAAATTTTATATATATATATATATATATATATATATATATATATATATATATATATATATATATATATATATATATATATATATACATTGTGATTCAAAACGATGACAGGAAAACAATATGGCCGCCTTCCTGAGTTGTGCTCACTCACCCAGCAGAAAGATAATGATAAGCCAAAGTTAATTCACAATTTGAATATCAATAATTTCCTAGAGTTTCCCTACAGTTCCACATTGCTAAGGTTGTTACATGCAGACATGATCTCTGTTTGTCTGACCACTACTGTAAAGTCCACTGTAGTGTACTGAGTTGATGATACCAGGCATGCTCCAGTCTACCCAGCTGTAAATGGGTAACTCACTCTGGTCCTGAGTTAGGGAAGGCAAAGACAGCAAGGCAGTGTCTGCTATGGGATTACTGTCAAGTAATCGTTCCTCAGGTGGTACTGGTGGTCATCAATGTAAAGGGTAGACTATTCTTCCTGCTCGTTACACATGAGACAGGCAAGTACAACAAAGGTCAACTCAACCGACGCAGGATTGTGTATGTATGGAGTGAGAGTGGAAAACACGCGAATGGTGTACTGTTCGATGTAGTTGACACTTGATACTATTTCACTCACACTCTTAGGCAAGTCAAAGATGTTAGGAACCGCTGTTGACGTTTTTATGCTTTTAATAATGACGCACACACTTGGACAGCACGGAATACAGTCATGAGTATGTTGACATAGCAAATCATTAGGTAGCAGAATAGTAGTACATTTCATTCAGCATTCAATATAATAAAGTCATTCAGTTTCTGGCGTACTATTGCCGTATCCCCTAACTGACTGAACGCATCAGTGGGTATGTGTGTGTAAACATACAAAGGGGTTCACTGGAGGAACCTTTTCCTTGGCTAAGTTCTCCAGCTGTATATGTCAAATATTTAAATAATAAAGTTAAACCACAGCAGGGGTTTTCATCTTAATGAGATCTCCGTGCCACTGTCTGAATAGTAAGATTCATAATCCGTTCTTTGGACAGTGATCCATAATGATGACATGAATACAAAATGGCCTCCTTCCCTGAGTTTTCGCTCACTCGCTCAGCAGAAGGATAATCATAAGCCAGAGTTCATTCATAACTTGAATATATAGGATTTCCTATAGTTTCCATACAGTCCCTTAGTCAGAAGGTTGCTTCATAAAGACATAAGCGCTGATGGAACCTGTCATCTTCATCAATCTATCTTTAAACGACCAACGATGCTCGAAGATACGATGTTTCATCTAGGTCTAACCATAAGGAGATCATCAAAGGAAAAACGGGTCTGGCTTTACCTGGAGTCCGAATTCAAACATAATGAAATACATGAGAAGAGTCTCTGACATCACACACTTGCAGAGACATTCCTTCCTTATGGAAAAATCATCCATAACTCACTTTAAACCTTTAACAGGACCAGCCCTAATAAACACACCCGGCCATTACGACCGTCTATCTCGGAACTCACTATCACTCTCTAGGACAACGGATACCTCCGCCAGAGTTCGCTATAGTCCGACCTTAGCATACGAAGATATACAATATAAAACTGAATCTTCTTGTACTAGACAAGTAATACATATAAATTCAGGCCATTAACATCTTGAACAAGATCAATCTATTTTCTGGCCCTAACAAACGAGAACTGACATGACGTCAATATTCATACGCCGAATCAAACGTATAAATCAATCATGGATTATCTCGCTTTCCCAAGGGAAGCATTTTCGTACACAAATAAATTATCAAATAGACATATCGTATTTTTGTAATCTGTGCATTCAAAAATATGTATGCAACACCTATTTTCCCAATCAACAATTTGTTGCGGAGTGCATTCTTTCACTCCATGAATGTGACCGATTATAAGATCAGCGATCGGATTCGGGAGAAGACATGCGTGTACATCTCCTGTAAAGAATGGAGTAGCAATATTGACAATGGCAGTAGAGTACTTCTCCAATGTGCCACCAAATGTTACGCATTTGATTACCTTGCCAGTGGCTCGAGAAGGATCTATGAGTGACTGCCTCACTCCAATGGTTGTGCACCCCGAATCGAAAAGAATTGAGACCGGAGTACCATCTACTAGACCTCTATTCAAGACAAGAGCACCTCTTCCATCATGCGCGACTGACGCAGGGAGAGCGGGAAGAGGATGACCACAGCTTAAAGTAGAAACCGTGGTTGGATCGAATAATGTTTTGCATTGGGAACATTGAGATGCTCTACCAAAATCGAAAGCAGAACATCCCACATTATTAGAGTCTTTCTTATCATTAGCTTGATTACCAGCTTCATGGAACTCTTGCTGTGCAGAGTTAGCCTGGTACTGTGATTTACGTCTTTTATATTGTGATCTACCTCGATTATCATAACCTCTATAGTTATTATTGCCTCCTCTGTTATAACCCCTACTTGGGTTTGAATCATAATATTCATGATCATAATCATCATGCTCATTATAATGAGTGTCTCTGTATTGTTGGCTTTGTTGTTTCCATGAAGGAAAACTTGGGTAGTTCCTATAGTGACTTCCTTTGCGGAAATGTCTATAATTATGGCCGCCCCTGTATCGAGGACTGTCAGCCCGATTCCAGTTCTTCGGAGAAGAACCCTGATTTGAGTGGTTACCTTGGTTTTGATACTTATTCCAGCTAACCTTTTTATCAAATTTATTTTGAGCTCCTTGGAATTTGTGTGAGTAATTATTATTGTATTGTGTTGCTGACGCAACTGGCATACCCTCTTTAATCTTAGTGTTGCTAAGAGTTACGTCAGGGTGTGCCGTGACATATTGGTCACAAAATTCTTGCATTTGTTTTAATGTTTGAGGTTTACGCTCGTGTAAAAATTCAAGGAATTGTTTGTTCACAGAGGACATGATCTTGTCTCTGAGCAACAAATCCATAAGAGCTTCATATGTTTTCTCTATTTTGGATAATTCAATCCATCGTTGAAATGTAAGACGTGCTTTTGCAATGAATTCTGAGAATTCTACCCCTGTCTCAGGTACCATTGTCTTAAACAAAATACGATAACCTTCCTCTGACAATTGGTACTTCTTTATCAAGGCTGCCCTGATAACTTCATAATTATCCTTGTCAGCTTCTTCAACCAAACATAAACTCGTCAGAGAATCACCTTTTAGATTCTCAGACAACTGATTAGCATATTGTGATTTATCCACATTATGAGCTCGACAAGCACGTTCAAATCTATCATGCCAGAATGTTATGTCATCACTGGCAGAGTTGAACGCTGGTACCTTGACCTTGTAAGTAAAGGGTTTACCATTACCACCAGATGATTGATTAACATTACTCATATTTGTCAATTTCATTTTTTCTAACTCAAATGCTAAAAGTTCTTTCTGATGTTCATGTTCTCTTATTTCTTTTCTTTCCTCAGCTTCTAATCTTTTTTGCTCAGTAGCAGCTTCTAATCTTTTTTGCTCAGCAGCAGCTTGAAGTTTTCTCTCCTCAGCAGCAGCTTGAAGTTTTCTCTCCTCAGCAGCAGCTTCTAATTTTTTTTCTTCTATTAGAAGTTTTCTCTCCTCAGCAGCAGCTTTTTTCTCCTCAGCAGCAGCTTTTTTCTCCTCAGCTTGCATCTGCAATCTGAAATTCTCAGCATCTATCTTCTTTTGTTCAATTTCTGCTTTCCATTTATTTTCATCTTTTTGTTTTTTCTCCTCTGATTCTAATGCAATGGCAAATTGAGCACATGAATATTCTTCCAATTCTTTACCAGACTTACCAAGGGTTAACCCTTGCTGGATAAAGTAATCTAAATTAGCCATCCTGTCTTATGAAATCAGTAACCTGAAAAAGTAAATAAATTACCTTATCCCACTTTAATGGGAGACAAGTCTGTACTATAGACTTGTATACTCACTTTATTTTATTTCACTCTCTTAGTCTTAGTCAAAGACCTTATATGGTTATCTTGTTTATAATAAAACAAATGATCACTTGAGTACCTGTGGAAAATAATATATTTCTATCCCAATCAATGTGGGAGACAAGCCTTATACAGGTCTTGTATACTTCCTTGTACAGTAATAATAATAATAAAGTACTGGCCTGTACTCTCATATCAGTGTATTCAAATATACCTCCTATTATCTGTCAACCAAAGACATTAACAAAGGACAAGCATAAAAGACAATATGAAAACAATTGCAGAAATCAAATTAAATTAAATATAAGGAACTGAAGTAAGTAAATAATCACAGAATCTGTGATGATAACTGCAATGAACTAAACAAAACAAATGACGTCACAGAGTATAAACATAAGGGTGTAACGAACTGAATTAAAGGAAAGATGAGACCAACAAATTCAAACAAATCAAAACAAAACTAAAGAACAGAAAAATATCACAAAAACAACAATAGGACAGATTATCACAGCTAACAAAAATAGCAACAGATGTTGCATGCAAATTTCAATTAAGAAATTTGCTCCCTATAGAACACTAGTACAAGACCAATGTCACTCGGTATTTCTTGTCCTAGTCACCTCACCAACCGCCCACGGACATATAAACAACTATACATATAAACAAATAACATGTAACATAAATACATATAAAACATAAATGCATACATTAAATAATGAGATGTGTTGCGGTTGAAATGTGTTGTAAAGTATGCTCAGCTTTTACATTAATGGTACAGTTTTTTAATTACAATAACTGCCACTTTTAATCAATCTAAAATCTTTGATTTATCTTATTACACTGTTCAAATTTTTGAGCATATTGGAAGGTCCAGCGATGAAATCTATGCACTTTTATGTTCAACAACACTGCAACAACAAAACAGTTTATGGCCTTCAAAGTATTCAGCTCTGTATGTCTGCTTGACATAAACAATGCCTGTGCTACAAAATGTCACCAAGCGCTGACCTGATTACTGCCTTCGCTCGATAGGACAGGTCATGCTGACCTCGACTGTATAGTTGTACTGTCAACTTGTACATCCGTGTTTACGTGTCGTATATGGCGTCAGGAATGGTCTGGTTACAATAACCCCAGGGATCTGGTCTACCACTGATAGTATCCGATAAATGCCTTCACTGGTAATGTCTGGATGCGGGTGTTATGTTTTAGGGTCGTGCACTGGTCATCAGTGAAGAAAGTCTTCTTCGAGTTACCTCTGCATAATCCAATGAACCTGTCATGTTGACATTGAGTGGGAGTGTCAAGTAACGCGAATGGTGCAGTAGTTCGGTGTAACAGACCACTTGATAATATTTCTCACACACTCACATGCAAGGCAATGACGACTTGAGCTGCAGCGGGCATTTCATTTCGCACACCAGCACGTAGTCATAAACATACGTAAACATCATGAGGCATTTGAACAGTAGATCATATCTCATGCAGCATTCAAATATGATGAAAGATTTTTTTTTTTTTTTTTTTTTTTTTTTTTTTTTTTTTCTTAACCAGCGGCACTTGGGCTTTCAGCCCTTCGGCCCAATGACATGTCATTGCGAGGCTGGGGAACCTGAGGACTTTCCTTCCAACCCGGTCAGGAGCTTCGCTCCTTCCCATCCACAGAGGGTTTATCACAGGAGCCGTTCAGGCTATTCAGTCAAATTTCCGGCCGTAAACATTTCTTCAAACGCCGACGCCCGGGTTTGAACCATGAACACCTGGTCGCCAGTACAACGCCGAAGCCATTACACCAGCGCGGCTCCCATGATGAAAGATATAAGGAATCACTCGATGTTCTGGCAGACTATGGCCACATCCCCTAACTGACTGAACGTACCAGTGGGTGTGGGTGTGTAAACATATATAGAGTTCACTGGCCGAACCTTTTCCTTGGCTATGTTCTCCAGCGACATATATCAAATATTTATGTAATAAAGTTAAACCACGATAAGGGTTTTCATATAAGTGAGATCTCCATATCACTGTCCGATAATAAGTTTGATAGACTGTTCTCTTGACAGTGATTCAAAACGATGACAGGAAAACAATATGGCCGCCTTCCTGAGTTGTGCTCACTCACCCAGCAGAAGGATAATGATAAGCCAAAGTTAATTCACAATTTGAATATCAATAATTTCCTAGAGTTTCCCTACAGTTCCACATTGCTAAGGTTGTTACATGCAGACATAATCTCTGTTGGGAAACCTGTCATCTTCAATGGTATATCAACGACCAACGATGTCCGAAACACGACTCCATCTAGGCCTAACCACGTAGAGATCATCAAAAGAAAGGGTCTGGTATTACCTGGAGTCCGAATTAATAACAAAGTGCATGAGGAGAATCTCTGACAAATAGACTCTTGCAGAGACACTAACTCCTCCTGAAAAAACATGCACAAATCACTTTTCAACCTTGAAAAGTACCAGCCCAAGAAAAACACAGTCAGCCATATCAGGCGGCATTATCGAGACTCCCTACGCATCAGTAGGACAACGAATACCTGCCCCAGATTTCGGCACAAAGAATATAGTCCGACCTAAACATACAAAGATATACAATATAAGACTGAATATTCTTGTACTAGACAAGTAATACATATAAATTCAGGCCATAAACATATTGAACAAGATCAATCTATTTTCTGGCCCTAACACATGAGAAATTACATAAATTCGGTATTCATCCGCGAAATCAATATTCAAGGGGAGATCATCCACATAATCAAAAGTATAAATCAAATCATGGGTGATCTAACTTTGATTGTAACAAAAGTAATCTCTTTTTTCATATCAATTAGTCATATCGTATTTTTGTAATCTGTGCATCAAAAATATGTGCGCAACAGTGACCTTTCTGCGTGCCACAACATTTCTGGTTTAATGGCAGACCTCAAAATCAATTACATACCGGAAGAGTGGAGGCTTTTCATTGATTCATCCAAGACAAGTCTTAAAGCTGTTTTGTTGAATAATGGTAATGGGTTACCGTCAATTCCAGTTGGTCACGCAGTTCATATGAAAGAAACTTATGAAAACATTAAGCAGCTTTTGAAGTGTATAAACTACGATAATCATCATTGGTCACTTTGCGGTGACTTAAAAGTGGTCGCTCTTTTGCTTGGACTACAGGGTGGGTACACCAAGTACTGTTGCTTTCTCTGTGAGTGGGATAGCTGTGCACGAAGTGACCATTACATCAGAAAACATTGGCTAATCAGGCAGTCATTGCAGCCTGGCAGTAAGAACGTTGAGAACCCAGCACTTGTCGACACCAGCAATATTTTTTTGCCACCCTTGCACATTAAGCTGGGTCTCATGAAAAACTTTGTCAAGGCAATGGAGAAAACAGATGAGGCTTTCAAATACCTCATCAGAAAATTTCCAAGACTGAGTGAAGCTAAAATAAGAGATGGAGTATTTGTTGGTCCGCAAATTCTAAAACTTCTTCATGATGACGAGTTTCTTTGTGTGTTGCATGGCAAGGAAAAAGCAGCATGGCTAGCATTTAAGTCAGTGGTGGACAACTTTCTTGGAAACAACAGATCTGATAATTACAATGAAATTGTAGAAAATCTCCTTCTGAAGTACGGTATAAGAGTCTTGGCTGCAACATGTCTTTGAAAATTCATTTTCTGGATTCTCATCTGGATTTCTTTACGTCAAACTGTGGAGCGGTCAGTGATGAGCATGGTGAAAGATTTCACCAGGACATTGCTGCTATGTAGACAAGGTATCAAGGCAACTGGAACCCTTCAATGCTTGCTGATTACTGTTGGACTGTGACAAGAGACACCTCATCGATTGACTACAAGAAGCAAGCAAAGAGAGCTCGAAACAGCGACCGAATAATGACGGAATGGGTTCAAATGTGCCTTTTTAAAACATATGGGAACTTTAAATAATGTTTTTATTTTTTCTATCATTTTATGTTGAAATATCAATTAATTGAGTATGTAACCACAATTTTTATAATGCTAAAGTAGAAAGACTAGCTGTTCACTCCAGAGAATTAAACAAGCATACATTATTTGTAATACTGTAATGTAAATTCATCATTTTTTTTAAAAACCAGAGCCAATTGGTGAATTTCATTATGATATTTGAAATCAGCATGTCAAAATCAATAAGAAATGGTATATTTAATTTCTGGTGCAAATAACTTTTGAAAATTTGTTGACTAGTGTAAAATATGCATTATCTTTTTTGTTTAAGTAAAAGAGTATATAAGAAGAACTTTAATTTAATATATAAGGATAAATGATGGTGTGATGATAAGGGGTAGTCTGATAGTGTGCTCAAATGGATGATGGCAATTAATTGGTGGATTGGATGTCATCTCTGACACTCCCTGGCTTTGTCACTCCTTTTCGCATTGTTAACATGGCAATTATGAGAGACTTTACTTCATCTTTTTTTTCTATATTTGTTTTTTATTTATTCTTTTTTTGCAAAGGGGAGTGCACACACACATACATTCACATAATTTTACAGTTTTAATTTACTATAGATGGACTGAGTGGAGGAGGGTAGAAGATACTATGTTTAGATATCGGAAATCAGATTTTGTTATCTTGACTTTACTGAATTATATAGGGTACCCTAATTATAACCCACGAAGTTCTGAAACGGATACTTTGTCTTTACAACAACTAAAAAAAAATTTATTTTTTTTTTGCATGGATGCTCTGCTTCTCCCTTGTTCCAGTGTCTGCTCTTCGTAAAACTTTTGGTCTCTTTATAAGTTCCGTACGTCTCATTATTACAAGATAATAGTTATTTATTTTGCAATCCGGTTTCGTACTGTAAAAATGTTTCGTAGTTAGGACGCAATTTTTTACTAACCTGACGTCAGCGTTTCTAGATGTTGTTTTTGTCGCTGACAACCCTTTGAGTAACAAGGCAATGTTTATGAAACACAACTACACAAAATGTATTTAACCATGTGCTAAAGAAAATACCAGGTTTGTTAGTTCGTAAATACGTAACTTTATTCACTGTCAAATGATTACTGTGGGTGTTTGATTGGTAGTGTGGAACGTACAGCAAAGACTAGTTTGTAACGCATTTTTTGGTTCAAAGTCCGGCAGACTTCACAAAATACAGTGTACTTATAAAATGACCATCACTTAGCCAAGAGCTTTGTCTAACTTTTACAACATTTCATGCTTATGAATAAGCATACCCGTCAAAACAGTGACGGTGAAGGAGTTAAGGCCAATATCTTAACCTTTCAGGTATCTGCAACACATTTAGAAGACTAAGAATCTTGCTGAGAACTCATTTGGTTGATACTTACTTTTACTATTACTTACTTTTTCCTTCCATTACTGCCTTGAGGAGCTGAAGTTTGCGTTCTCGGGCCAAGTATGTCGCTTTGGTTGCTGTGAGCTCATGTTGTTGTAGGATGTCTGTGATGTTGTAGGATGTCTGTGATGTTGTCTGTGAGCTCGTGTTGTTGTAGGATATCTGTGATGTTGTCTGTGAGCTCGTGTTGTTGTAGGATGTCTGTGATGTTGCCTATTCATCTGTCTCTTGGTCTTCCCTGTGATTGTTTACAGGTGTGCAATTCATTCATAACTTGGAACAGGTGTTGAGAATAGATAGACCTACAGAATTGCACAATTTAGTAAAACAGTATATAACAGGAACTAAAATTAATATATAAGAATCAATGGTGGTGTGAAGATAAGGGGTAGTCTGATGGGGTGATTGTGTGGATGATGACAGATAATTGGTGGATTTGATGTAATCTCTGACACCTCAAGGCTTTCTCACCCCTTTTCACCTTGTTAACAACATGGCAGTTAAATGAGACACTGCTTTTTTATGTTGTTGTTGTTTGCTTGCCTGTTTTTGTTTATTTGTGTTTGTTTTGTGTTTTTTTTTTAATTATTTCTTTCTTGGAAAGGGGAGGTCACACACTAAGACATTCTCACAATTTTGGTTTTTATTTACTATATTTGGACTGAGTGGAGGGCAGAAGAAGATATTATATTTAGATATCGGAAATCTGATATTATTGTCTTGAATTTATTACACTATATGTCCTAATTATAACCCTTCACGGGTTGAAATGAACCTTTTAAAAAAAAATCCCCATGCTCTGAACCCAGATCTTCTAGTGTTGTAGGCGAGTAGTGGTCATTTATCGTGCTCCATTCTCATGAGATGGCAAAACCGTTTAATTTTCTGTCTCTATATGATACAGGGTGTATATCCCACAATGTTTTCTGATGCTATCATTTCTCATTCTGTCTTTGCTGGTAACATTAATTGCCTTTCTTAAGGATCTTATCTGACAGGATACCAATTTCCTTAACTGTGCTTTGGTCACTGATAGCAAAGTGTTGAGAAGAATATACTATTAATCAGATGTCATTTAGTATCCATACTGATATTCTGATGTCTGAATAGTGGTGTAAGTCCCTTGCACTGTCTTTTTGATATCCTGCTTCGATTTCTTTGTCGAGTTTTCCATTTTCAGTAAAAATGTTTCCTACATATTTGAACTCTGGAACATGATTATGCTTAATGGCATCGACATGTATGTTAAGTGAGCTTGTTGTTCTGCTAATCTTCATAGTTTCTGTCTTTGATGTGTTGATCTTTGTGTTGTATCTTTCACATGTGGAATTAAAAGCATCTATAAGTTTTTGCAATTTGTTTCATACATTCGATTTTAATCGTCTGCAAAACGCAGCTCACTCAGCGGGTTGTATTTTTCACTTTCTGTGTTTTCTTCGTCCACTGAGGTTACTTCTGTGTTAGCTTCTGTTATTATTTTGTCGATATATATGTTAAACAGTAGTGGTGATAATTCACAGCCTTGGCAAACTCTCTTGCTTAATTTTTAATACTTAAGTGAGTCAATTGTTTGTTCTTACTACACTTGTGCATATATAGTACAGAGCTCTCACATTATCTATAAGCTGCCCCTGTATTCAGTGGGTTTGTTAAGACAAAGTATTCCGCTCAACCCTTGATGGGTTATAATTATTATATATAGTGCAGTAAATTCAAGGTAATAAAATCTGATTTCCAATATCTAAATACAGTATCTTTTTCTCTCCCCCCTCAGTCCAAATATAGTAAATCAAAAGTGTAAAACTGTGTAAATGTGTGTGTGCCCTCCCCTTAAAAAAACAACTAAATTATAAAAACATACACAAACAACAACAAGTAAAGTCTCTCATAACTGCCCTGTTGTTAACAAGGTGAAAATGGATGAGAAAGCCCGGGATGATACCCAATCCACCTATTATCTGCCATACAAGCACCATATCAGACTACCCCTTATCCTCACATCATCATTGATCCTTATATATTAATTTTAGTTCTTGTTATAAACTGTCTTACTATATTGTGCAATTCTCTAGCTCTGTCTATTCCCAACGCCTGCCTGTTCCACAGTTATGGATAAATTACATGCCTGTGAATAATCTAACATTAGGTTTGTCTGTTGTTCATACTTCCTACATTTCAGTAGGAAATGCTCTATATTATTTTTTTCTAGACACTCTGCACAGTAAGGTTTTTCTGTTCTAACATAGCCCATTCCTAGTTTTAGTCTACGAAGTTTCTTATTTTCTAGGAATTTTTAGTTCTCTAGATACCTGACACGTTTTTGTTGGAGTCTTCAACACTTTATCTGTATGTCTGCCCTTAAGGTTTTCATCCTACTCTACTATCCATTTGTCAGTTATTATTCTTTTATTTAAGTTTTTGATCTCTGTTTTACTCATCCCCACATTTATTTGGCTTCTAATAGTTTTTCTTTGCTTTGCTTCTTTATTCGCCTTTTCATTTCCTTCTATGCCAACATGTGAAGGTATCCAAGCTATTAGAACGGAACATCCTCTGGGGTATAGGTAAGTATTTGTTGTTAGGTAGTTTCAGAAATGCATCCATATCTGCTATGAAAATAGATGTATGATCTGTTAAGCTATATCCTTTCACTATTTGCCATATGGGAACATAAATTCCTTTCTCTAATTTGTTATCTTCTCACTTAGATCCATCTGTGTAAATTGTAATACATGTACTGTCCTTTGATATTTGTTGAATATGTTTCCTGGCTTTGTTTTTCACAGCTCCCATTTCAGTTGCTTTATTAATTATGCCTGCCATGTGGTAGTCTGTATCTGATTGTGTGTTCTTGAGCTCCCAGGGTGGTACCACCGGCTTGTTTATACTACTGTTATTAATTGCATTTGGGACGTCGAAGTGTACTAGTTCCTTAATGCATTTCCAGCTGGTCGGATATCTACTGGTATTTATGAACCTGTTCTGAGTTGTTAATTGATACCTAGCAAATGCTTGACAAGCTTTCTGAGTCTTGTCTAACATAATTTTGGTTATGTAAAATGTATTCTTAGTTCCTTTCTCCGAAGTTCCAAAGGTAGGACTCCTAAGGCCACCTCCAGAGAACCTTGATGTTGATCTGCTTGCACCCGCAATTGTACATATTGCTTGGTGTGGAATTCTATCTAATTTAATCTTGTGACTTATTTGCTACAAAGTCACATACAATGCTTCCATAATCAATTTTTCTTCAAATGAATGATTTATAAAACATAATCATTGTCTTATTGCTTGCACCCTATCTATGACCTTTCAAATATCTTACCATGTTAGTTAGTCCTCTACAAGACTCTATCAGTCGATCTTTGTGTTTGTTCCAGTTCCGTTGTTGGTCTAGTGTCATTCCTAGGTATTATGTGGATTAGACTGTACTAATTTGTTCTCCCTGTAAGTTTATGCAGTTATCTTATTTTTAACAATCCTACCTTTACTGAATATCATTCCTTCAGTCTTATTCGCATTTAAGTGACATCCCCATTATATTCACCCATTCATATACTTTATTTATTTGGTTTTGAAGATTATTAATTACTTTTGTTAGAATTTTCCATTTAGCAACATCATCTGCAAACTGTGTCAAATTATTTTTGATATCTTTAAATTCTTCATTCAAATCATTTACCATTATTGTAAAAATTGAAGGGGATAAAACTGATCCTTGAGGAATGCCATTCTGTTGTTCATAATTTCCTTACCTGTCATTGTTAATGTGTACTGAACTACTGTGAAATATCTATCTTGAAGGAAGTTCTCTAAGTATCCATACATTGTACCTGTAATTTCTATCTTTTTTTGTTTTAAAGAGAGCACCTTCTCCCCTGTGTTCTGTTGTTTTCTAGTGCTGAACGAAGTTTATTTCTATCTAATCTATGGAAAGCCTTTTTCTGGTCTACAAATACTATGCTTATATCACACTTGTCATACTCAATGGTTCTTTCGCTTAACTGTTTTAAGATGAACAGAGCATCAGTACATCCCATTATTGTCCTGAATCCAAATTAGGTCCCACTCAACTGTGGTTCGACAATGTGTCTTCTTCTTTGTTCAAGTGTTTTTGCAAATAATCTTCCTTTATGACATAAGGTTGGTTCTGAACGTTAATTACTTGCACTGTTTTGAAAAGGAATATAATTTTTGGCTCCTTCCTTTCAAAGGATGTGACTCATCTCGCTCGCTCTAGCATTCTCTATCTATCTATCTGTGATGGGGCCGTAAAGACGCCCCCTTCATGTTCAAGGCATATTTATCGCCCATATATTTTCGATGTGCGCGCAGCACGCTGGGATGTGAAAAGTGATAGAAGATATATTAGTTTAGGCCACAATAAAGCCTAAAAATAGTTGTGTAGAGTTGGAACTCCGCCAATGCCGGTCCCAAGCCCGGATGAAAAAGGAGGAGGGCGGCCTGCATGGAGGCCGTAAGGAGGCAGCCCCTCCACCATGCAAAGGCACAACAGGCCAATCACCTGTTTGCTTTAAATCACGATTACTAGCAACACAAGAGAGAAAACTGGACTGATTCTAAAGGCGACGAACTGGAACGGACTACGACTTATGGAACTTGGAACACAAGAAGTATAAATGGGAAGGAAGAGGAGCTGGTGGAAGAGATGAGGAAAGCAAAACTAGAAATCCTGGCTATAACGGAAACAAAGAAAAAAGGACAAGGAGTCATGGATCTCGATGGCAACACGCTGCTCTACAGTGGTGTACCCATGTCTGAAAGAGCTAAAGGGGGCGTGGATTGCATTGTGGCCCAAAATCAAAAAGACAGTATCAAGGGATGGAACTTTGTCTCGGAGCGCATTATGGTTGTTAAACTAAAAGAAGGAGAAACCATAGTCAACCTGGTCATAGTGTATGGGCCAAATGAGGATGAGAGAGCAGAGGTCAAGGAGGAATTCTTCGAGCTGCTTCAAAGGACAGTGGATGACTGCCTAGATGAAGTTATCATGCTCGGAGATTTTAATGCCAGAGTTGGAAATGACCATGCTAGATGGGGTGGAGTTATCGGAAGATATGGAGAAGATACTCTCAATGACAATGGAAAGCGACTCCTTAGATTCTGCTGTGAGCAGAATCTGATCATTACAAACACAAAGTTCCCCCATAAGCGCATACATGCATACACTAGATGTGAACCAACAAAGAATGAGAAGTCAGTGATCGACTGTGCCATTGTTCGGAGAAACTCATTCAAATATGTCCGAGATGCTAGAGTCTGGAGGGGGCCAGAGATTGGAAGTGATCATTACCTGCTAACAATCAAAAGAACAACTGAAAGAGTTGCTCAGCCTAGGAACTGTCCAACATCACGCAAGAAACCAAGTAAACGAGCAGAAGAAATGAGCATTAGGACCTACAAGCTGAGAGAGCCAGAAATTAAGACCAGATATCAAGGGCTTATTGCTGCAGCGGTGAGCAACACAGAAGAACGACCTGATGACTTGGAAACCCTCTGGATTAAATTCAGGGATATCATAAAAACAGCTGCTGCAGAAGCATGCTGCGAAGTCCGACTTGGGAACAAGAGAAAGAGGACACCTTGGTGGACAGAGGAAGTCAAAGAGAAAATAAGAGAAGAAAATGGCATGGAAACAATACTTAGGAGCTAAAAACACAACAGGACAAATGGAAAAATATAGAGAATATGTGACACTCAGAACAGAAGCAAAGAACAAAGTGCTAGCAGCAAAACAGAAGTCCTGGGAAGAATTTGGAGAAAAGCTAGAAAAAGATGCGCAAGAAAACCAGAAATTGTTCTATAAGACCCTAAAGAACATGAGGAAGGAAAAACAATGCCCTCTCAAATTTATAAAGGACAAGCAAGGCAAATTGCTTACTGCCCCGAAGGAAGTAATGGGAAGATGGAAAGAATATTTCTCAGAACTCCTGGATGGTGAGCATGGTGAAGCATCAGAAATGATAAACACTAGCACAGAAGAGAAAACCAATGATGGTGAAGATGACATAAAGATGGAAGAACTGAAGGCAGCACTGGAGAAAATCAAGATGGGGAAAGCAGCAGGGCATGATGGTATAACACCAGAAATGGTTAAGTACATGGGAGCATCAGGCGACCTATTACTCTTAAGGGTTTTACAGGCAGCGTGGTACAACAAGACCATACCAAAGGATTGGGAGATTGCCATCATAACACCAATTTTCAAAAAGGGTGACAATCGACAATGTGGAAACCATAGAGGCATATCCCTTCTCAGTGTCCCTGGTAAAATCTACTCTAGAATCCTAGAGCAGAGACTCCGACGCCTAGCTGAGCCACAATTAGATGAGGTCCAGTGCGGATTCCGAGCAAACCGAAGTACTCAAGACCTAATCTTCACACTCAGACAGCTGAGTGAAAAGGCCCTTGAGTATAAGAGTGAGATGCATCTTTGTTTCATAGATCTGGAAAAGGCGTTTGACAGGGTCCCCTGGAGCAAACTTTGGGACTGTTTGGCAAGGAAGAATATTCCAGCACCTCTGATTCATGCTATACAGAGCTTCTACAAGTCTTGCAGAAATTATATGAGGACAGCAAACCATAAGTCGGAAGAGTTCAGGACCACCACTGGTGTAAGACAAGGTGATATCCTATCACCTTACCTCTTCATACTCCTTATGGACGATGTCATCAAGGCATGTAAGGAGAGAACAAGAAAGTATTCAGTGGAGTACTGGAAGATGAGACAGGTCTATATTTCGGAGCTGGCATTTGCTGATGATGTTGCCCTGATTGCTAAATCAGAGGCACATCTCCAATCCAACCTGCAAGTCTGGAAGGAAGAGCTGGAGAAGAGAGGGATGGTCATAAGCAGCTCTAAAACAAAATCCATGGTGATATCACGAGAAGAAAGAAAACATCAGATTAAGCTGGGAGAACAGGTCCTGGAGCAGGTCGACCACTTTAAATACCTCGGAGCTATTATAGACCGAAAGGGAGGCATCAAAGAAGAGTTGGCCACTCGAAAAGCAGCAGCTGGGAGACTTTTTCAGGCCATAAATCGAGGATTCCTCAGCAAGAGAGAGGTTGGTAAGAAAACGAAGATGGCTGTATACCGCTCCACCTATGTCCCAGTCTTGACATACGGATGCGAGTCATGGGCAATGACTACAACCCATAAAAGCCAGATCCAAACCTCAGAAATGAGGTATCTGAGGAAGGTGGTTGAAGTAACAAGAAGAGACATGGTACGCAACCAGACGATACGTCAAGGCCTTAAATCCTACCCCCTGCAGACCCAAGTAGAACAGTCCCAATTAAGATGGTTTGGCCATGTCTGCAGAATGGGAGAAGATCGGATACCACGACAAGCATGGGAAACAAAGAGCCAAGGATCCAGACCCCGAGGACGACCCAGAGTCCGCTGGGAGGACAACATTAGACAATCTTTGAAGGATCGAGGACTAGAATGGAACAAGGCCAGGAGGAAGACAGCCGATAGGATAGTCTGGCGCTCTCTCTTCCAAACCTCTACACCTCACGGTAGAAGGGAATGACTAAGTAAGTAAGTAGAGTTGTGTGTTATAATTGATAGTTATGGGCCATACTTTTGTGTTTTAGTGCCTAATAGAGCAATAAAGGCGAGTGTTATTTGCGTAGCGCAATTACTGCGCGCACGGACTAAGTTGAGTGATTCGCCATAGGGCTTATATAAAGATAATGTAAGCCTTCGAAAGATTTTATTCTTTCAAGAGCCGCCCAGACGAGAGAGAAACGAAGTTAGACACCAGAGTCAAGCTGCAAATGCCTTGAGCACGATTAGTAACTGAGCACTAGCTGGGTGTTTGTTTGGTGTTTGGTTTGTTGGTTTATTTGTTTAATGTTTGCTTCGTGTGCTCTTAGTCACTGATAGGGTTTTAGAAATAAATATAGCCCCTGCCTTAAGAATCAGAGATTTATAGTTGAATCGGGTCGGTTGCGAGTGTGCAAGAGAGTGATCACATATCACAACATCATCATCACCATCTCGCCCACCCTATCACATATCTATCTATCTATCTATCTATCTATCTATCTATCTATCTATCTATCTATCTATCTATCTATCTATCTATCTATTTATCTATCTATCTATCTATCTATCCATCCATCCATCCATCCCGTCCGTCCGTCCGTCTATCTATCTGTCTATCTATCTATCTATCTATCTATCTATCTATCTATCTATCTATCTATCTATCTATCTATCTATCTATCTATCTATCTATTTATTTATTTATTTATCTTTCTCTGTTTCTTTCTTTTTCTCTTTTCAAGGGAAGCACTCAGATCCAAAGAATATAAATGAATATATGCAATTAAATGTTGTTGTTGTTTGCGTTCACTCTTAGCCACATGTCTGTCTTACATTGCCGGCCATTAGTTTTGAGCGGTATGTATGTTGTGTCGTAGTTTACAGCTAGGCTGCGTCATCTGCACCTTCCAGCCTGATACATCCGATTTCAGCAAGCAATTTTTATGAGTTTGCTTCTCCGCCACCTCACGCCTTTATGTATGCTATACCTCATGTCTATCTAATAGTGCAGTGACGTGGCTGCACCATTGAGCGTCATCGGAGTCGAGACACAACTCTGCCCTAGATCTGGGAGGCTCCGTTTCGGGAAACACCACACACAGACAATTGAGGCATCGTGCGCCAGGAGACAATATGCAGTTATAAGACATTTTATTAACGCTTCTTCAATTATTATTCTAAACGTGTAATAAGTATACAGCTTCCTGTTTTCAGACACAATTTGACAACTATATTGCAAATATTTCTTACCTTCGTACACCGATGAGTTAGCGTGCATTAAAACTTTCATGCTTTAGAAACTGTGGCGCCCTCTAACAGCACTGCAATTGAGATGTTATATTTTCGACGTATTATTTGTGCTAATACTGAGTTTTTAAACAAAAGTGCTGGCATATCGTCAAGGCGACTAAAATGAGGTTGTGAATGGGGCTGAGAACCTCCATCACGTAATTGAAATTGCCACCTAAAAAAAAAACAAAAAAAAACCACCGCTCCAGGAGAATGGAAATGCTTGGCGCAAGCGTCTTGGCATCGGAACAAGCTACACTGATGGCTCCATGCCCCGTATCGAGAGCAAACGATTATGATAAGGATGAAACAAATGTGCTACTTTTGTGACAATAAGTCGATTACTAGTACTCAAGCAAAATATACATTCATTCGAAAGAAGGCCTACCAACAAAAACTCAGTTGAGCAGATAATCTCCTGGAACATTGTGTGTATTACATTAGGTTAGTCTATGTTTAGTTCTATTGTTTCTTCTGCATGTTCACTGATTATACGGAAATGTTATGATTATTACATCAATGTAATTTTTTTTTACTTATATTGTTTCTTCTACTTGTTCTACTGCTAATACATGAAAGTTATGTTCATAACATCAAGATAGTCTGTGTTTACTTCTAGTGTTTTTTCTACTTGTTCTACTGCTAATACAGGAAAGTTATGTTCATAACATCAAGATAGTCTGTGTTTACTTCTAGTGTTTCTTCTACTTATTCTACTGCTAATACAAGAAAGTTATGTTCATAACATCAAGATAGTCTGTGTTTACTTCTAGTGTTTCTTCTACTTGTTCTACTGCTAATACAAGAAAGTTATGTTCATAACATCAAGATAGTTTGTGTTTACTTCTAGTGTTTCTATTACTTATTCTACTGCTAATACAAGAAAGTTATGTTCATAACTTCAAGATAGTCTGTGTTTACTTCTAGTGCCTCTATTACTTATTCTACTGCTAATACAAGAAAGCTATGTTCATAACATCAAGATAGTCTGTGTTTACTTCTAGTGTTTCTTCTACTTGTTCTACTGCTAATACAAGAAAGTTATGTTCATAACATCAAGATAGTTTGTGTTTACTTCTAGTGTTTCTATTACTTATTCTACTGCTAATACAAGAAAGTTATGTTCATAACATCAAGATAGTCTGAGTTTACTTCTAGTTTTCTTTTCTAATACTGTTCTACTGCATTAAGCTTGAAACGAAAGTTCAGTGTCTGCATAACTTCAAGATATTTTTTTCTGGACTGTTTATAATGGATCTGTATGCTTATTTCTTCAAGCTAATACAAGAAAGCTATGTTAACATAACATCAATAAATAGTACTGTGTTTACTTTGTGTTTCTAATACCTACGTTCCACTGCATGGTACTTAAAAGAAGAAGAAGTCTATTACATCAATGTAGTCTATGTTTACTTCTAGTTTTCATTTTCTAATACTGTTTCTACTGGAACATTCCAGCTGGTGAAACGTTAAAAGTCAGTCTGCATCACTTTAATAGTCTAGCTGGAGTTTATAATGGATCTGTATGGAAGGCAATTTCTTCAAGGTAATCTGTGCGTAGTTAACAACATGAGTGATAAATAGTACTGGAGACCGAAAGGTGCAGATATCACAGCTGGAGTAGACACAACGATCAACCTACGTCCTCAGGCAACGAGGACTTGAAGAAGATACTAAAACGTTATACTTACTTATTATATCACGGTACTCTATGCCTACTTCTGCTGTTACTTCTAATTGTTCTAATGTGTATACTAAAACGTTCCACGTGGTGGTCCTGGAAACAGTCTGCATCACTGTAGTCTAGCTGAGCGAGTAGGGATCGCAGAGGGAAGGCAAACCCGGTCCCAAAAACTGCCGTGCTGAAGTCGGATGTGTCGACCGAAAGGTGCAGATATCACAGCTCCGGCGTAAACAGACACAACGCAACCAACGTCCTTTTCAGGACTAACGAGGAAGAAGAAGATACTAAAACGTTATACTTACTTATTATATCACGGTACTCTTGCCTACTTCTACTGTCTCTTCTAATTGTTCCAATGTTTATACTAAAACGTTATACTTATTATATCACGGTACTCTGTGCCTACTTCTGTTGTCTCTTCTAATTTTCGCCTCGAGTATTAGTTTATACTAAAAAAAAAAACAAAAATATCACGGTACTCTGTGCCTACTTCTAATACTTTATCCTCTACTACCGTTCATCCTGGTACATTGTGTCTAAAACATCAAGGTAATCTATACCTGCTTCTTCTAGTGATGCTTCTGTTACAACTACCGCCACTGCTTCTACCAGTACGTCATGCCAAATGCATCGCGACTTAAAATTCCGACGGGAGAGATCTAGTCCGAAATTTCCCTAGTTTTAAAAAAGTCTTTCCACCCCCCCCTTTCCCCGAAGTCGCCTAAAGATCTACCAAATCATCCATTGGGATCTACCGATAGATGGGGATTGACTGGTTGTCGACCCCTGCTCTAGTACTTATCCTGAAACATTGTACGTATTACATCAAAGTAGTCCATGCCTATACTTCGTCAGCTTTTTTTTCTCAAATATTTCTAATGAAACATTGTGCTTATTACGTCTAGGTTATCTATGCCTACTTTTTCAACTACTTTTTTTCAAGTTTTACTATTGAACCATTGTTCTTATTACATCAAGGTAGTCTATGCCTAGTTTGTCAAATTTTCTTCTCTAGTATTTCTACTGAAACATTCTACTTGTTACATCAAGGTTGTCTATACTAGTTCAACTATATATTTTCTCTCAAGTATACTACTGAAGCATAATGCTTATTACATCAAGGTAGTCTTGGCCTACTTTTTCAACTGTTTTTTTTTTCTCTATTATTTCCACTGAAACATTATACTTATTACATCAAGGTAGTCTATGCCTACTTCTACTATTTTCCCTCTGGTATTGTCACGATTTGCCTCCTCTTAGCTCTGTAGTAGTGGTCCAACAGTGGCCAAAACTCAAGATTAACTAATGTGGGTCTTCAAAGGTGTCTACCTTCGCACAAGATTACTTTTGGCAGAGTTGTAGGTAGAAGGATAATTATGCTTCTACCTCCAGGTAGTGTTCACAAGATATTCATTGGCTGAGCACATTAACTCTAGTATCTGCCGTCAACTTTTGTGAAGGGTAGGGCTATCTTATAATTCGTTAGCTCGTTCAAGCCCCCAGCTGAGTTAATTCAGCGAATTCTTTTTTTTAAAATACAATTTTTTTGTCCCGTTCAACCTAGTCGGTTATATTATGGCGCATGTCAAAATATAATAGACCTTTAGGTCTGGATATAATTATATTCATCCTATTATTATTGTATAGCTTTGTTTGAGTGTCTTTAAGAAATTGTCTGAGACATACGAATACAACACATTGAAAATTATTAAATCAACGTTAAATTTGGATGGGTAAGTAACACATTTAATAATCAATTAGGTTTTAACAGTTATTAAAAATTGAATAATTCTTTAACAAAAATTGGCCGCCATCATATGATGTTAAGCGGGATTAATATAAGGGGAAGTTTCACTTGGCAGATTTTATTTGTAAACTTAGCTGCTGTGGTTTCTGCTGCCGCTGGTGTTTTGGTTCTTCGAAGATAGGTGACTTGATCACTCGCGTCCCTTTTCAAGATTAAGAGTTGCAGCATGTTCCAGGTAGAATCAGGGAGTAACTGCAAAGCTGGTCCCGCGTCTCTAAGACCCGTCTGATGATGGTGTCTAGCGTCGACTTCACGCCACTTATACCCTCACTTGTTCCAGAAATAGTACCTTCAACTGGTACCACCAACTACTATGGCAAAAGAAGAGAAACGAATATCCTCTGAGTATTGAGTTTCCCGACGCATACTTATGTACCCCCCCCCCCTTTTTTTTTTTCCATTCCACTATCCCATCTAGCTCAGAACTTTTACGCTCACTGAGAATTAATATTAATCCCAGAGGGCGAAGACTATCTTTTCATTTAAAATGAATAGATTTATATTTAACTTTAGTTGAAATTATTAACAATATAGTTTGAATATGTTTACTTTTACATAGGTTGAAAAGGTTGCAAAGTTTCATTACAGTTAGAGTGAATATGTTTTAAATTTACACTGGTTGAAAAGGTTAAAACTTTCATTACATTTAGAGTGAATATGTTTTACATTTGCACTGGTTGAAAAGGTTAATAATATAACACATATGTACATTACTTCTTTCATTATTCACTCCCTGCTCCATATGGAACTTGAGACTACCTCTGTTTGTTTTTTTTTTTTCTCTATAATTAACTCGCAATAAAGCATTACTATCCCTAGCAGTGGTGGTTCATGAAATCATCATTCTTTTTGCTGCGGTTGCCAGCCTTAAATGACGTGGACATCCACTAGCAATTTTCACATATTAATATTCACATGTCAGTATATACGTATTAGTTCACACGCTAATAATGAAAAAATATAGAACTCAGAATGTACAACTTACACCAATCTGGCTCAGAGAAATAAAGGCACTTGTAGAAGCCTCTTACACTTGTACTGAGGTGTTGTTACTTGAGCAATAATTTCCCACTTTGATTTGTGTTATGGTTTCCTCAGATTCCTGATTTTCGTGTTAAAATGGTAGCGTTTTCAAGGGCCTTAAGTCATCAATATGCTCCAACAAAGTCCGGTCTGGTACTATTCTTAGCTCTGGCAAGGTCTGGTTGTCTTCTTGGAGCGAGGTGAATTTTCACAGTGCTCTAAAACTGAATGAGGTGTCAGGTTATATTCCCTTTTTTGTTCCTGGCATGGGTTGTTTACTATTAGACCAGGCCCCAATCAAAAATGTGGTTGTTCCTACATCTCGAATACCGGCCAGTAGTTTCAAACATGCGTGTTTAGGATGGGGTAATTCAAAATATTCCCACTAGGAAAATTATGTGCGTTAATGCAAAGGTCATGTCTCTCAAATATGGAATGAAAATATCCGATCCTCTCTCGGCAATATTTTCTCAAATGCAACATCTTACTTTCATCTAAAGTAATGTCTTTGTAACAAGATGTACAGGAAATAATTATGTCATTCGTTTCCGACAAGTGCATGCCGACAGGTCGATAATTTATCGCGGGGCACTCATTGGTGAACTTGGCACGCGGTCACTATATGAAAATTGACCGTACGCATCTTGGTTTTACCTGCTTCTTAATCTTAGCAAAGCCGAGAAGCGCAAAGCAAACATGATTACTTACCACTGAAGGGAGTGTAAACTTTATAAGACAATAGCTAATATCTGCTTGATAGCAGAGAAAGAGATGGGCGACCACGGAAATTGCAAGTAATTTAGTCCACACAAAAATGTAACTAAATACGGCCTGAGACGAAAAGAGATCGACACAATGATTATGTGACAGGTATTACTATTGAAACTTTATCTTTATTACATGAAGTTTCTTTTCGCCTACTTTTAATGTTTATACTGAAGCGGCATGCTTTTTACAAGAAGTTAGTCTATGCTTGCTTCCACTATTTTATCCCATACTACTATTTCTGAACACACATTATTCTTAATAAATCAAGGTAGTCTATGACTACTTCTTAAATTGTTGCTTCTACTATTGGTAGCAGTAGCAGCCCGCTTCCGTCATAACTGAATATGTGAATGCGCTCCTGAGGTGATTGGCCTCAACTGTTTTTTCGTCCTGGTGTTCTTTTCGGCGTGTTGGTGTCTCTTCTGCATGTTCTGAGAGCTTCTTTTTGCCCCATCTAAGGCGGCCCCGTAGGCAGTATCGCCACTTGATGCGATCGGCAGCTTTATTCTTCCAGGTTGCTGGATTTATGTCCAGTGCCTTCATGTCTCTCTTGCACACATCTTTGGACCTCATCTGCGGTCGCATGGGATTTCTTTTGCCATCGGCCACCTGTCCGTAGAGAATATCTTTGAGGATGCACAATCTTTCACATGGCGAACATGGCCAAGCCAGCGTAGTCTGCGCGGTCTAATCAGTGTATACGCGCTTTGAAGGCCAGCACTTAATAGCATAATTCTACTACTCTTCTACTATTACCTCACCTGTTTCAACCGGAACGTTATGCTTAATACGTTAAGATGGTCTGTGTATACCTCTTCTGATGTTTCTTCCTCAATTGTTGCTACTTGAACGTTATACTTGCTTATTAAATTAAGTAATCTGTTTCTACCAGTATTTCCTCAACTGTATCTACTGAAACGTTTTTTAATGCATAAAAATTACTCACCTATTGTCTCAGCTGAAACTTTCCTATTTGATTGTTATTTCTTGATTTTCCATTTCTTGCCAATCATCATCATCATTTGTTAGAACAAATAATGGGAATACAGAATGGTTTACAGTAGAAACAGGGGTAAAACAAGGCTGTATTATGTCACCACTACTTTTTGGAATAGCTATTGATTGGGTTATGAGAAACTATACCCACAATGAACAATTAGGTATAAAATGGACAAATGGAAAATTCCTGGGGGACCTGGATTTCGCAGATGATTTAGCATTCTTAAGTTCAACACCCAGACAATCCCAAGAAGCAGTAAATAATTTGTGTCATCTCTCGGTTAAAATAGGTCTCCAAATAAATGCCTCTAAAACTAAAGCTATGAACTTTTCTAACGAGACCTTTGATATCATCTTGAACGGGGAAAAACTACAGAAAGTTGAAAGTTTCAATTATTTAGGCAGTAAAATGACTCAGGATGGTGACACAACAAGAGAAATCCATACTAGAATTGCTTTGGCAGCTAGCGCCTTCAATAGATTATCTAACATTTGGAAATTACGATTATTGAATATACATACCAAGCTTCCTCTGTTTAATTCAAATGTTATCTCAGTTTTAACATACGGTTGTGAGAGGTCGAAAATAACAAAATCATTGGAGAAAAAGCTGAATACATTCGAGAACAAATGTCTTAGAAAACTCATGAACATCAGTTGGAAAGAATTCAAGACTAATCGACAAATAAGAGAAGACTCTAGGCAGAAATATGTCTCCGACTGTATAAGGAAAAGACGATGGTCATATATCGGTCATGTCCTACGAATGCAAAACAACAGAATACCACTACAGGCGCTCACTTTGGTTCCTGAGGGTAAGAGGAAAAAAGGAAGACCAAAAGAAACACTCAGAAGAACAATAATAAGAGAAGGAAGAACGTTGGGCCTAAATAATGTGCAAGAGCTAAGAGGAGTGGCGTCACAACGAACACCCTGGAGAGCACTGGTTTCTGCCTTATGCGCCGTGTTTGGTGCTTAAAGAATTTATTATTATTATTATCATCATCTCAACCCGTAACCCGTCATGGATCGTAGGGGTGCCATGGTGGAAGCATCAGCAGACAGGGTCCTCCACGGCTCTCTATCCTCAGCAATGCGTACAAGTGTGGAAAAACCGTGTCCTGCCCATTCTTTGATGTTATCAGCTCAGGATTTTCATTGCCTTCCTCTTCTCCGCTTACCTTCGACTGTTCCCTGGAGGATCGTTTTCGAAAGGGAGTCATGACGAGTTACATGCCCAAACCAGGCAAGCTTTCGACGTTTCACTACTGACAAAAATGGTTCTTGGTGGCCTGCATAGGTGTTTATCTTCTCTCTAACATAGACATTTGTTTTGTTCTCTTTATAGCAAATGCGCAAAATTCTTCTATAACATTTATGCTCGAAAGCCTGAATCCTTCGCTCCGTATCTGCAGTGAGTGTCCAGCCCTCACACCCATACAAGAGAATAGATAATACAAGTGATTTGTATAATTTGATCTTCACAGGAAAACTGATGTTACTTTTCCAGATCACAATCAGTGACAGCTGAGGCCATCTCAAGTCTTGTCTTGATTTCTTTACTTGATCTTCCATCACTACATATAGTGGACCCGAGATATTTAAAGGTGTTAACTTCTTCTAACGTTGCCCATTTAACGTAATGTTGGTCGGAACATGTTTCTTATGGCTATTCACAAATATCTTGCTTTTTCTATATTAATTTCCATCCCATAAGTTCTTGTTACTTTCTCCAGTCTAGAGGTAAGGTCTTGAAGTTTTGATTCTGTTCCAGCTATCAGATCGATAGCATCAGCAAAACGTAGATTGCAAAGAGGTCGGCCTCCAATCGATATGGTCGTTTTATAATCGTAGAGAGCCTCCTGCATAATATGTTCTAGATATATATTAAAGAGCACTGGGGACAGGATACATCCCTGGCGAACTCCTACAGTTGTTTTGAAAAATTCTCCAATGTCATTGCTTGCAAAAACAGCACTTCTTGCGTCCTTGTATAGTGTTTCAATGATATCTATGATGTTGGTATCAAAATTGAATTTTCTCATTATTTGCCATAAGTCTTCATGCCAGACTCGATCGAAGACTTTTGTGAAATCGATGAAGTTATGATATAAATCGTCTTGATGCTGGAGATGTTTTTTGATCAGTAATCTAATATTGAAGATTTGTTCTGAGGTACTTCTTTTTGGTCTAAAACCAGTCTGTTCCTCGGACAAGATTTCTTCTGATTTCTGTTTTATTATGTTCAAAAGTATCCTTAACATCACCTTACTTGGATGACTAATAAGGCTAATGGTTCTGTAGTTCTTGCACATTTTTAGATTTCCTTTCTTTGGAAGCGGTATTACTATTGACTGCGTCCACTCTTTTGGCCATTTTTTTTGTACTCCATATCTTCTGGCAAATTGTTGTCATGATTTTTACTATATCTGGTCCTCCATATTTCAAGAGCTGTGCTGAGATATTATCCACACCCGGTGACTTCCCTCCTTTCATCGAACATATAGCCTCTTCCACTTCTTCCCGTAATATCGCTGCATTTCTGAGTTCCCTGTTTTCGCACTTAATGTTGTTTAATATGCTATAGTCAGTGTCGAGTTTACAGTTATATAATTCTTTACAATATTCTGTCCACCTTCTCATTACAGCTGTTTTTTCATTGAGCAGAGCTCCATTGCTATCTTCTATGACAGTTACCCTGAGCTGTTGGGGTTTTGATAGTCTTCTTAATGTGTCAAAAGCTGCCTTGCTGTTACCTTTTATTAGCCCCGTATTAATGGACTCACATTGATCAGCTACCCATTTTTCTTTGGCCTGTTTCATTTTCTTTCTAATATTTTTATTCACCATACTGTATTGCCATGCTGCTTCAGGAACCTCTTTCTTAACCTTTTTCATTTCCCTCCGTGTATCACATAACTTCAGAATGTCATCTGTAACCCATGGTTTGTCTATTTTCTTTCTTTTACCAAGTATTTCTGTTGCTGATTCAATGAGCACGTCTTTCATGTTCTCTGTGATTGAGTTGATATCATCCTCCAAAAAGTAGAGAGCTGCGAATTTTCCTCCAAAGGTGCCTCAAAGATTCCCGCGATTTCTGGATCTTTCCGTTTGTCTAAATTGAATCTTAAGTGAGAACATCTGTTTTGATAGTTCTTTTTGAGTTTAAGCTTGAGCGTCATCAATACCATGTCGTGATCACTACCAATGTCGGCGCCAGGAAAAGTCCTAGTCTTGGCTTTATTAATACTGGACTTGAATCTTTTGGATACAAGAATAAAATCAATTTGGCCATGTATCTCAGTTTTAGGGGCATGCCACGCTGTTCTTCTTGATAACTTATGAGGAAATAGTGTATTTGCAAGAGTTAGTTTATAGTTGCTGGCAAATTCTAGTAGCCTTATTCCTCGATCGTTGGTTTCTCCTGTCCCAAATTTCCCCACTGTGCCAGCCCACTGACCGTATGCATCTAGCCATATTTTAGCATTCCAATCACCTAACACGATGAGAAGATCTTTCTTTCGAATTTTCTTCATTGTTTCATCCAGATTTTCATAAAATGTATCAATTGCCTCATCCTCATAGTCAGTAGTGGGGGCATATACCTGTATGATGAAGATGTTCTTTTGATGTGCTGCAATACATATGGTGATAAGCCTGCTATTTATTGGGGTGCAGCTGATGACAGAGTTCAATCTATCTTTATGTACAATAAAACCTACTCCAAAATCCTACTCCCGTTATGATTATGTTCTGTGGCCTAATGGACTCATCTCCACTAAACCAAAATTTTGTGTGGAATTTTTATGGTATAAGCATTCCAATGTTGAAAAAAATTGATTCACAAACCTAATCCACGTCCTGACCATCTGACTTCTGCTAGGCCCAGGATGTCCCACGAGTATCTAACAAGTTCATGTGTTAGTTCTCTGACTTTTCCACACGCATATAGCGTGCGTACATTCCAAGTTCCAACAACAAAACTTTCTCTAGGAAGTTTCAAAACAGGTGTTTGTACCCCATTCGCTGACTTATCACTCTCAAGGGGCAATGAGAGCGCGGTCGTTGTTAATCCTTGCCTCGGCCGATCCGGCATATTATTACTGAGTTGACTTTCCATCATAGCATTTCAGTGGGCAAGAGGTTTGCTTGGCGGTGCCCATCTCCTCTCCAAGTATCCTTGCAGGTACATACAAAAATGTACCTGGAGCAAACTGGTTCTAAGGTGCCAGACACTTGCCTTTCGCCCCATTCTCCTGTTAGTATTAAACGGTGCCCCACGAGAAAGTAATACATGTTCTTGCCAATACATGTTCTTTTTATATCCCCTAATCTTTGCCATTGTTGTGTAAGTTTTCTATCACGCTTATTATTTCATCATATTTCAATTCTTCTGAATGCTTTAATCTATTTTGTAATGCTATATATATATATATATATATATATATATATATATATATATATATATATATATATATATATATATATATATATATATATATATATATATATATAGCTTGACCTCCATGTAACTGTGCCCAAGCTCGCGCCCTGGCGAGGACACTCCAGCTTTACCCTAGCAGCTGAGGGCTGTCACCTCAGTGGCGCATACCCATAGTCAGTTATGACTGAAGGGGCTATTAGTATTATTTATATTATGCGTTACAATTATTTCTGTGGCGGATGCAATAAAGTTACTTCAGTTAATCTAATCATGTAATTGGTTGGGGTATGGTTTTCTTTCAACGATCAACAATAATTGCAACAGCAACAGATTGAATAAGTGTAGATCAATGCCGTCAGCGTCTCACAAGGTTTAATAACATAGACATAAACAGCTCCACATTATTATATATTTCATAATCCATATTCGTACATTGTCTCTCGGCCAACTCTACGGGGCCATTAGCAAAGTTCGTTCTACTGTCACCGTAATGGTGAATTCAAGACCTCACCGTAAAGTCCGTCAAGTTAAGGTCCGCCACATAATTATATGATTTCTCGATAAGTTCATGATACTCGTCTGCATAATGCGAATTTCTTGACATCAATAGATGCTTCAAAATCATGAACGCATCTCGGTACGCAAAGAGAGGTGTAACAATGTATATATATATATATATATATATATATATATATATATATATATATATATATATATATATATATATATATATATATATATATATAATCTTCTTTCATCTGCTGCCTTGCGTTTGTTTCCTATTTTCTTTATTATTTTTAATATCCTTTTTTCTTATCTAATCTTTCATCTCGTGCCATCAAATGTTTTATCTGTTATCCATTTCTTCTTTATTTATTTATTTTTTATTTGTTTTCTGGTGCGTTTTCTCGCGATGTTTGATGTGTATTGATCTTATTATTTCTCATTATAAGTCTATCCTAATATGTTTCTATGGCGCTGTATCTCTTCTGCATAGTACTCGTAATATTATATCATGTCTTTCCGTATTCGATTTAAGGTAGGGCTTAATATGACTTTCTGAAGCTTTCTTTAATTTTTCAGTTCTATTCTACGTTTTCCAACCACCAGCATGTAGTTATTGTTGCTGTCCTCTCATGGTTGTGACGTAATGAGTTAATAAGAGTGGCAGATGTTGATAGTGTAGAAGACTAGACACGTAAATTTAGTCTAGACAGGTATATCCCAGTCTCGGAGAAGAGCACTGGTGTAAGGATGGCACAGGTATAGCTATAGCTGTAAAGAGCACACGTCTGGATGGAATTAGTATAGATCAAGAGCTCTAGAGTGCTACCGTCACCTAACTATACTGTGACAACAATAATACAGCAAAATATAACTGTCAACAATAAGAAATTGACAGTCATAAAATTACAATTTACTGAATTATTTATTAATGTACATCTAGTTTCTTATTTCTCTTTTGAAAATCGGAAGATGTCAATTAAAATGAAAAATACAAAAATCAACGATATTTATAACTTTTTACATAAAGTTCATGTCTACGTTAATCTTAATGTCTTTTGCCTGCCCTGGGTTAACACAGATTGCACTTTTCATCACTACACGGTTTCTTTTGGGATCTCACAGAAGGTTTTGGAATATTAACACTTAGGACTTAGCTTTACAGTCCTGGACAATGTCTGGTAACACACGAGTGTAGTTGGAATACAGCTTCTTGGATCTTATGTTTGGCTAGCCAAGGAATGATGGAGCCAAAACACTTGAACTCCGTCACACACAGTATACGTTGAGTGGATGGTAGTTTCAGATCAGGCTGTTCCAAACTAGACCAGTAAACCTGCAAAATAAGTAGCATGTGGCTAGTCCTTGTGTGGTGATTTCTCACAGGTCTGCGTGTTGTGAGGTGATGTGTTCAGTGTATGCTTATATAGGTATGGCATAAGTTCTGGTTCAATGGCAGTGTATAGGCAATGACAAGTCTAAGTGATTACATTTTCAAAAATACATAATACAGTTTCTGTACACAGTCATGATGCTGCAGTTGCCTTCTACAGTCATTTTGAATTTCAGTCATCAATAAAACAATGTTATAAAACATAGGCCTTCCCTTAGTTCTGCCTTTCCATTCCTGCGCGTCTCTATTATGCATCCTGGTCCTTGCCTCATTCTCCATTTTGAATTCAAATGTTGTCTCGCAGTTTAATTTAATTATCAAACCTGTAAAAGAAGTATTTACATACATACATACATATATATTCGTAATATTACATACCCCTTTTAGGATAAATCAGAAGTAGAACTGACTGAAGGCTTGGCAAAAGTTCAACTGCCCGGCATAACAAATAGGAATGGTCTCGCTCAGGTGTTGATTCTTCTCTCTCTCTCTCTCTGCCTTCAAATTCGTCTCTCTTCCGAGGTTTTAATTTTGCGTGTGTACCCTGTCTGCCACGATTCCTCTCTATTTATACACAGCCAGCGAGCGAGCGAGAAAGCATCTCACGCCTGCGGCTAAAATGTTCGTTCCAAACGGCTCGCGCAGCGGTTTTGTGTTTTCTTAATTTCTTCCTCCGTTCCGTTCCTTTTATCTTTTGTATGGATCACGTTGGTTGATACCTTACTGTTATGGTAACATCAACAGCTTCTTTCTCTTCAATAATTTCCTCTATTGGGTTTGACTTAGAATTTATATAATTTTTCAAAGTGGCTTAACGTGACAAAATATGATGAAGTTGTCTGTTCTCAAGCTTCTATCTTTTTTTTTTGCAACAACAGTGTAATTAGTTGTTTGAAAGGAAATAAATGTGGACTTCTCCGCTCCTAACGGTACTATTATCAACTCTTTCTGATCATTCCTTCTTTTTATATGAATTTTATTCGTTAGCCATCAAAAACAAATATCGCTTCTTTATGTAGCCCGTTGTTACGGTATATGTTATTAACGCCGTCTGCTAAAGGTTAGCAGACGTGCAATTGTAAAGGTTAAGACATTTAATATATTACGATAGGAGATGTTTCAATTATTGAACGCTCCATACACGATCGATTATGACGTGTCTAGCGTTGTTTGGGTCACAGTCGGTAACTAGGAGACGCTACCCTTTGTTACTTGACCGCCAAGCTGAATAGCTGCGTTTTCTAACCTTCCAATTCAATGGCATGATATAGCCATTTATATGTGCATTTATGATGGACCAGGGTCAGTCCTAGAACTCTATATGAGAGGAAACTTATGGAGGTTAGTGTTTAACTAGAATCCTCAGAAGGAGGAGAATAATCGTCCAATCCGTATGAAATATTCAGACTCGCAGTCTCACTGTCGACAGGTAGCCATGTCTATCTGCGCGTGCATATAGCTGTGATGTTCTGACGACAATACTGCATTGTATCCTTAAACGGACATTGACACGTAAACCAGCAGTCTACGTTATTGATTAATTTATGCATGACTTATACGGACTTATGTTCTGCTCATATTTGAAATGATCATCCTGTGTGTACATGTGATTAAATATTACGGACTCAACCTGAAGGCATTAATTACTTCATTAATGTTGCTGAGTTCAAGTATTACATGTTACTTCTTCATACCATGCTACTGAGTTGTATGAACGCTTCACCCTAATTCGCGTAATGATAAAACAAGCACGATGAACAAGAAATCACTAAAATAACTATACTCCTAAGATGTTGAGTTTTTTTTAAATGCAGGCTAAAAATGTTAGCTGCTGATGATCACATTGTACTGTGAAATGTTTCCCGTAATCTATATATAATATATAACCTAGCTTCACCACTAGGTTTCCTTAATAGCACCACACTTGAGCTGTAGGGAGATTCCGACTTTGACATAATTGTCTCTTTTAAGAGATAGTCAATCTCATCCTTGAGTGCCTGTGCTTGATATTGTTCAGTCCATGTCTGCAACAATGCTTCCAGTGGACTGTGTATGGTGTGGTGGGTTTTGATGTTATGAATTGGTGTTATGTATTATTATTATATTAAATGAGATCAGCTATGAAGGTCCCTGAATTTAACAAATAGTATTGTAACTTTTCAGAGTACCTTTCCGCTACCACCCTTTTGGTCTCATTCAAAATTAATGTATATTCTTCTTCTTCTTCTGCGTTCAGTTTGTAGTCATGCTAAATCTGCAGGCCTGTCGCCAGGACGAAGTCCACAGTCTTTACCAGGTCGGCGCGGCAGCCCCATAGCTTCTGCTGGAGCTCAGCACCCCTTGGCCAGGTCGCCCGTCCTCGGTACAGCATCGTGGTGTTTGGACAGTTCTGGAGAATGTGTTCTGGGGTCTGGATTCCTGTTCCGCATGGGCATTCGTTTGTGTGGGATATCTTGAGGCGATAGAGATGTCCTAGTAATCTGCAGTGGCCGGTTCTCAGGCAGAACATTGTGGTCTGTTGGTATCTGTTTAGATGGTGTATTGGGTCATCTCTGCTGTACATATCCCCTTCCTCCTTCCACTGATTTTTGTACTTGTTGTGGATTATGGTTTTTGAATGTATATTATATAAGTGACTTTGTATAGTGTCTAGGGTTATGACTGTAGAGTGTAATGTGCAATAACCAACGAACATATAAACAAATAGTTTATTATCCACAACACCCAACAGTACTACAACAATAACATACCAACGACACTTTAAAGGGCTATCTTACTTAAGACAGTGGTTGAAATTTGTGTAAATAGAATTTTTACAATTTATTATCCTGATTCTAATTTATTTTGAACCAGGATTGACAATCAAAATTGAACTCAAAAGAATGATTTGCATCAGTCAAATAACACAGTGGATATGTTTGTCCCATACATACAATATTATTCTAATATAAGTGTGAAGTTGTATTCTTCTACTTTGAGATAATACTGGTATTAAACAATAGGTTGTTGGTTAAAATCACACCCTTTAAGTTATGTCTGTTCTCGTTTGTTACTTGTGGAAATATTAATAACTAGTCACAGTTTTCTTCACTATAATTTAAGTGTCTTTTTAGTTGAGCTGCCAGGTGCCGAACACGAACTTAACTTGGCAGGAGAATACAGGTAGATCGTTTCCTCTGCTCGTTTGACAATCTGTTCCACCTGTTTGATAGGCAATGGCCACTAGCATGGGCTCGAAGTATGCAGACAGAGTCCTGAATCGAGCAGTTCTCAAGCATTTGGTACTACATTAACGTCAGTACCCAGGACCTCTGAAATGTGAAGGTTATGCATCCTTCATTATACCTAGTAGTATGCAATATTATTTCCACATTTAGTACAGGTACAATTTACAAACAAACGAAAAGGGTCATAGCCTTATGCCAACCTATGCCACCATTATCTTTTGATGTGACAATGTACACCAGTATTCCTCTCCCCTAATGGTTACAACGCCACTGCAATTCCAGCTGTAATCTTTTCCATACAATAGGATAGGTGTTATGCCCCTTGATGACAATCATACATATTTTCTTGTAGTCTAACACCTCTCTGATAGTCTATCACATGGTGGATCAATCTCTAGGCTCTGCCTAAGTTTGCTACAGACCCACTTACGTATAGTCATACATTATTATCTCACATTCAATTTTTATGTTAGATACATGTTAATAAAGTCAATCTTACCACATTTATTCAATGGAATACACAAGTGACGATGACTGGCACACTTTCGATCTGCCGTTCTGTCCAGGCTTTTGTTTGAGAAATATTGTTTTCACAGCATAAGCCTGCTGTCATCGCTCCTTGGTAAAATGTTGCTATCAAATAGCGTCCTCACCTAATGCTTTTTCCTCAATATCAACTACTCTGGCCAATGATTACCTTTATTTCACTTGTAAACAAAGTCTTTCAAAAATACAATTCAAACTTCTACTACGTTTCTAGGGTAATATATGTTTAGTACGAGGTCGGCCAATAATATTTCGCCTCACTTCAAATTCCACCCAATCCCCTTCGTCGTACTATCTTAGCCTATCCTTCACTTAATTTTTCCCCCCCAAAAAATATGCTATCCAATCTAAGCAGATATGACTTGACCTGACAGTATCTCCGATTCTCTATGTATTATCCCCAATATTTGATTATCTAATGGACTATTTATGTAATTGATAACATATTCTTAGTCGGAAAAGCGACAGGTACACGAATGTATGATTTTTATGGGGCTACGTGGCTTGGTTCAATATTCCATATTTTTTTCCATGTTAGTTGTTGATTTTTAAACTACCTCCTGTTCAATTCTTTTCTCAGTACTTTCAAGCTAATTACGAGAGTTTGTCATTCGCAATAAGAGCTAAGCGTGTTTCCCTGACCGTAGTGTCCAATTTTCTGACTTTTCCATCGTATTGTGAAAATCGCCTAAGGCAATACTAGCAAGTAGTTTTATTTTTAGAAACAATGTGAGACGTGATTTGCGGTAGGTTATCCTCGTTTCCCCTCCCTTCTACTATGCATTTAGGCAAATACTTTTAGTTGACCTAGGAAGTTGGAACGTTTAGTTCTCAATGACGAATTTGAAAAATTCGGGTACCCTTTTGGTTGGCGGCCATAAGCGTTATCCATAATAAGTCGCGCTGAAGGCGTAGGCGACAAACCCACTATTCTCGCCGTAAAATTTTAGTACTATCTTATCTTTGACTTTATGCACTATAACTGTTATATATCTAATTTATATAAAAATGATATTTCAATCAGAAGTTTAGTTAGACATATTTACCACAACTTAGAAACAGACTATCATTGTCAGTTTACTTCCTAAATACACATAGATAAATTTACTACCATGCCTGGGTGATTACACTGATGTTCGTCGTACGGATGTTTGCTTAAAAATATCGGCGCCAAATTGGTTTTGCCTGGAATATATCTATGGGCTGCAACTGGTCATATGGCTGTAGGAGCTTGAACGACCAACGCAATAATTCCTAGCATTTTCATGCCTTGCTTGTGACAGACATACACGAGTGGTTTATGATCTGTTTGAACGATCTTTATGTAATGCTTTTTACCTATAAAGATAAATCTGATAATCCATTTTTTAGCCCATATGACAGCCAAAATTCTTTTTCACTTGTTGAATATTTTTGTTTCCTGCTGAGTTAAAACTTACGGACTAGCATAAGCTACTGGGGTTAATTTCCGACAGTCAAGTGAATTCTGACCTTTGTAATAGAGCTGCACCCAAACCTATATTACTAGCAATCCATTCTTCACAATGAATTCTTGACTCAAGTCAGGTAATTTCACAATAGAGCCTAGCCTTGTCGTACCAAAGCTTTTTCCTTCAACTCTTGGTAGGCTAATTCACATGCACATTGACCAAGTAATTCTATCAAGGATTTCCTTTGCGCGGGTTAAATCAGTCAATGGAGTCACATATAGGGAGTTAAATGTTTTGAATATACTTTTGGTTAGAAACCAGATAATGAGACAAAAGATTCACCGCACATCTTTTTTTGTTATGTGGTCTTGGTGCTCGGCATTGTGCTTTAGTTTGGTTCACACATTCTCCAGATTCTTGGGGTCAGGGGTCATCAATCCCTGGATTACGATATGTCCCAAGAAAATTGTCAGCTCTTTACATCCCAAACAGCATTTCGTTAGGTCTTGCTAGCTTAAATTGTCTCTCTAAGTCGATTAAAAAAACACTCACGTATCCTCACAGCTAGTTAAATGTGTTCTCAAATGTTTCAGTACGCTATGAGACTATACTCATCCATGAAGTGTTGGTGATGCATGGATTTTATCAGGTATGGGAGTCCCAGTAATTTTTCTCATCATCCTTGAAAGAACACACTTGGTGCATTTTTCAGCAAACGAATGGCAACATGTTTAAATTCATAATGTTCTTCCGAGGTGCTAAAGGCTAAATAAGGTCAACCAATCGGCTATGGTAATCTGATAGTAGGCCTTTGCTCAGATCCACTTTAGAGAAATATTTAGCTTTATTCAGCCGGCAAAAGCTGTGATTTGTATCAGTGTAATGGATCCACCTGACGTTCTGTGACAGTACATTCAGTTTTCCTGTAATCTATACACAGTCTGTGTTCTCTGAGGGTTTTTTACATGTAACAAGTTAACACTGGAGCTGTATAGGATGATTCACTGTGCGAGATAATCCCTTCTCTCAACAGATAACACTGACAAACAACATTTTTCTTTCTTATATAAGAATAAGTGTTCTTAGGTCAGTTTCTTGCGCTGATTTCAAATCTGAAATCCGTTTATCTCTATCACGTCGGGTTCTTAAGATATTTGTGAATAAATATATTTTTGGGAAACCGTTATTTGCTCCGTTTCATTTTTACTATATAACTTATTAAAAATTAATAAAAAGCAACATAATTCTACTTTTTATACTGCTAAAAGATGCATGACATATGTTACGCGATTTTTCAAATAGTTACTGTATTTTGAAATAATTCTGAGCAAAATATGGCTTCTAGAAGTTGTAGAAATTCGGCTGATCTGTTCTGTTACGTGTGCGGATATTTTACCGATCGTGTTGACCAGAAAAACTTTACACCATTACTAAAGAAAGCATATGAACTTTATTTCGATTCGAAAGTTGATGATGCAAATAAATCTTGGAAGCCAAATGCAGTTTGTTCGATACATTGGCAGGTTGGTTACGAAAATCGCCGAAGCATAAGTCGATGCCTTTTGGAGTGCCAGTAATATGGCGTGAACATACAAATCACACTACTGATTGTTACTTCTGCTTGACAAATATCCATGGTTTCACTTTTAAAACTAGAAAGTCTGTGGTTTATCCAAATATTGAATCGGTTTCGAAACCAGTGCCTCATGATCCAATCACGTGTCTGATCCAAGTACCACCAGAACAATATCCGCTGGACGTGAATGAACCATCAGAAAGTGATAGTTTACCTGCTTTAGAAACTAATTCTTACTCAGATTACATACCGTTGAATGATGGTGTTTACTTAATTAACCATTCAGAACTTTCAGATCTAATACGTGATCTCGCTCTTACCAAAGGACACGCGGAATTACTCGGTTCGCGACTCAAAGAATGGAATCTTTTAGCGCCCAATACTCCGATATCTAAATTTTGTCATAGACACAGAGAACTTGTTCAATACTTTGAGATGGATGATGACATTTGCTATTGCAAAGATGTAAACGGTCCTGAGCACATAGTCAACGAATGACGATTTTTCATCGATTCTTCCAAGACTTGTCTAAAAGCCGTGTTATTGCATAACAGAAATTTATTTTCATCAATTCCAGTCGCCTACTCTGTTCATATGAAAGAAACTTATGACAATATGGCTATACGTTTGGAAAAAATAAAGTACAATGACTACCAATGGCGGATTTGTGGAGACCTAAAGATCATTGCACCTTTATTGCCAGAATACTTATTCGATTACGGAATTTGACAGCGGCAACATGTGTTCATTGATTTTGCATTGCCGCTAAAGACGGCACTTAGGCGTGATGGGAAACAATGTAATATACGCGAAAGATAAAACCTATCTGCTTCGTTGCCCTAAAGATAGGGGCTGCATGAAGAATTTGGCGTAATGGCAAAGCCACCTGACTGCTTTGAACGGTCCGAGCCATGGTAGGCCAAAGATAAAGGAACAGAAGAAGAAGAAGAACCTCAAGAAAGGTCCATTGCAATTCTCACGGGCAATGAGGAACTTTGAGACACATGGGTATACAAAATGTTGGTTGCTTCCGATGTGAATGGGACAATCCGCAACAGACAGGAAATCGGCGGGGGATGCAAGAAAAAGTGGCCTATCCGGATATTGTATGCAGCTCGGGCATAAAAATGTAGGCTTAACACGAGCCATTAGTTAACAAAGACAGCATCATTTTTACAACTGTTACATTACATAAAGTTGGGGGCTCATGATTAAAACGAGCAAAGAATTTCACCGTAATTTCTCTCGAGAATAATTATGACGGTGGGTGTTGTGACCATGCTGCCGATTATTGTTGGATGCTTTCATCGCGATGTATTATTACATGCCGATTCACCGACAAAAGTCGACTTACAAAGAAATTCAAGCCTACATAACTGTTCTAGCTTGTATTTACGAATGATGTTGTAATACTGTATGCGTTGTTAAAAAACTTCAATTGCGTATTTCTAGAGATCCCGACCTGATAGAGAAAAACGGTTTGCAGATTTAAAAACAGCGCATTAAAATTGACCAGAAAAACATAGAAATGTTAGAGAAAGAAAAAAAAAGTTTTTTTTTGTTAGTCAGTGTAAAGGAATTATAAATCGCTCCCTTAAAGCTTTTTCCCATAGCGAAGCGGAATCGACATAAGGCATTTCAAGTACAGATTGGTGTTGGGTTTCATGAGCTTTCATATCATGACTCTAATAAATTTGTATGCCCCGGTCCGGTCTCAAAGTTAACACATCTGTATGATCCATTCAGAAACCTAGTTGACACTCTCTCCCACTGATTTTTCGTCCATACGTGTGTACTTTATATTTTTACATGTGCAGGCGTTCTCACAGGATGTAAAGGATAATCATGAGAGGTGAGTGGTTCCTTTTTTTCATTTCCATTGCAAACTCAGACAAGGTCAGTAAGTTGTGGAGGCTCTTTCCTAGTTTTTCTCTTTCCAGATATTTCTTACTCAGGAGATTGACATGATAGATTTTCTCTTTCCCTTTCTTATCTATCTTATAATTTGTTTCTAGACACCTTCTCTAGAACTGTATATGGACCTTGCCATCCAATTTGCAATTTATTATGGCTGCCAGGCAGTAGAAGGAGCACCTTCTTTCCCCACAGCTAATTCTCGATCCTTCGCTTTCTTATTGTAATAGGCAGCATGCATTTTCCTGCTCTTGTCTCAAATTTTCATTGGCAATTCCCAGCCAGTTTTAATACGACTAGTGGTACAGGTCTCGTACACATATTGATATGATGAGTGTAATGTTTTCTCTCTGCCGTTTTTATCAGTCCACACGTCGCCCTTAACATGTTACATATGAACTTTTAATTTTATACACCAACTTATGTTAATGGCACATGTACCCAGGGTCCTTAACATTGGAAGCCTTGTTATGAAGGACGTTTTTGTCTTTTATCATGACTTACAAAATCGTCCACTACCAATTTTTTTTTTAACGTTCCTGGGGTTTTCTCCCCTCTTTAAGTTACTTGTAGCTAGTCTTCTCTCTCAAATTATTTCTTCCATCCAGTTCACATAAGGTTCCGACCGAGGGATTTTTGTGCTTATTCTTTTTTTTCTTTGGTTAAGACATCTCACAACGATGTACTCGCTGCATAGTGGCCATTGTAAAACATCAGTGAAGACTGTCTGTGAAAAGGGGGTTCCCATTCCCCCTGTCCACTTTATTATAATTATTTTTCTTTCCAGGCCTAAGTTTGCCCCGATTGGCGTTCTAGGTCCTGATTTGCAATTTTCCCACGCTGTGGGTGTTCCCTCTTTTATTTTCAATGGCCCAGGATTTTCCATAATGCTTCCTCTTGCATTTGGTTATTTTTTTTTACCACCCTGTGGAATTTTGCTTGTAGTGCACTGGATCGCAGGCCATCGACAAATTTTCTTATGTCTTCAACCACTCCCTGGCCAGTAATAAGACCTAGATGTCCTTGAACAGGTGCGACCCTCCTCAGGTGTCCACCGTCTGAACATGTGTTTGTCTCATAACTCGTACCCTATATTTCGAGGGCACTAGCCAACTGTGCACACTCTCCGAGTATGATCTCTGCTTTATCCGTCCGTTTTATAAAGACACTCCATCATCCATATGGGGACGGGCCAAACAACAAACATTGCCGGACCCACGACCTATTTCTATTTTAAGGTGCACTAAATACCGAATTGGGCTTGTATAACTCCATCAATGGTCTGGTACAGCCCTTGGATTCCCTTATCTATCTTATGATTACTGGTAGTTTCTGTGCAGCTTATTTAATACTGGTTGCTGACTAACCAATTTTCTCCAGATGATCCAGGCCATGGTGTTCCGAAGCAATATCTAATCGTGGGTTGGAAGCAATTTCTTTCGTCCCCTCTCTGTACCAAATGGAGAGTTGCCATGGTTACTGGTGTAACAGTAGACTTGTGATTTTGTTTTCCGTCTTTTAATCACTGCGTCCTACCCTGTTGTTTTCTTGGTGGGTGTCCTACGTCCACAACAATGCTTCCCTAGGTCCTTAAACTGGTCTAAAACACTTCTGATTGGGGTTACCTGGTTACATTCTGAACAGGATTTCATATACCGACTATGTCTTCAATTATTCCTGGCCAGTAATAATCGCGAAAGCTATATTTTGGGCCAGTGGGGGGTGGTACCCTTTTTCCTCTGTGACCACTGCCTGATGTAGGCATGCTCTTGCTCCATAATTTCCTCCCTGTAGTATTTTGGCACTACCAAGCTGCGAGTCCATGCTGTTACGCACAGATTTTTTTGCTGAGTCAATATATACTTACCTGTCTTGTTTTGTACACTGTAATTTTTTGTAATTCAAAGTACATAACATCTTGGTTATCTGGGGTTACATTTTTAACAATGGTTGTTACCCTATCGCTTTTGATGTCTTAACCTGGCGATCTATAATTAGATCGACGCTGGTTGTTATCCTTATATGGCCTCGTATAGGTCAGCTTTTCTTTGGAAATGTTTGCAACCAGAGTTGATGTTTATTCCCTGACCATTTAAGGCTCGATTTGGTCAGTATCTTTGCTTGGTATGTGTCCAACATCGTCCCCGTTTGAGTTTAACTCAGGGGTCAAGCGCTACTGCACATGTGTCGGGTTTAAGGTTGTTTGAGAAAGACTTACGTAACGTTCCAGGAGTCTAGCAGTAGGTTTCGATCAGAGTGAGGCGCATTTCTGCGTCCTGTGATCATTTTTGACGTGGGAAATGTGAGAAGTCCTCTTGTGTTGTTAGTTTATCTACATATGGTTTCCCCCCATGTGATTCTAAAGCCTGGAGGCGTGTGAGTTTGTGGTGTTTATTTTCGGAAGAAAGATTTAAATTGCTCTTCATATGATTATTATTTGTCGCCAGCTTTTATGATTGACATTTTGTAGTCTGCTTGACTAACTTTCCCTACTGGGCGGGAAAGAGTCTACAGTCATGAGAAAGTCGGTTCAGCTCAGAATCACCTATTGTCCTGTTATGCATCGGGTTGGTGCATGCCCCAAGAGCTATCTGTTCGTTGAACTCTGTTGCCTCCGGCGGTATCACCGTTCCGTCGAGCCCAAGGTTTGACACCTTTGCTACTAAAGGAACTTAGAGGGGCGAGCATTGCCTGATGTACTCCAGAAGATATGTCTGACTTGCTGGGGGTCAGAAAGGAGAGTTGATTTAATCTACTCACATCTAGATATCTTAGCTGTAGCTAGAAAAGGATGATGGTTTCAGAGCACCTGAATATATCTACAGTCGTCTATGATGCATTGATGCCAATTATATTATTCACCATTGCTATGCTGTATGTCGTCAAGTATCGTACTGACTATATATATGATGATGAACGTCCATTGTCTTGTATCGTCAATAAATTAATGAAATGTCAGCTGTTGTCCACATTACTGACTTCTACATGTGGGTTGTGTGGATGGACTGTGGCCTGTTAGAAACCTATACACGCATTCGCATTCCATCCATTGATGATTAATTATCCTAAATACCTACACCAACCACCCCCTCTTGGAGCAAACCATGTATCTCAAGCCTATACACACTTGAGAGTGCGTTTGTGTTGACACCCCTTGTCAGCTCCTCTATGCCTAGTGGACCTATATCCAGTACAAAACATTGTCTCCAGTCAAACTAAGGACACTCACTCACTACGCAGCACTTACACCTTCGATACTGAGCAAGACCTGTGTTGTTATTTATGGTGGCCTATATTGATACGACGCAACATCTAGCGTGAGTCTACACATCTACCATGGCTCAGACAAGAAACCCCGTTCTAAACATTATATGACGGTCAATATGGCTTCTTCAGGACCAACTCCAAATAAACAGCATTTAACATTCCACCTTCAACATTTATAAGGGCCAGTAACTGCCTTTAACAATGCCCGTTTAGGTCCTTTTCCAGGCTTGTCGGTAGAGTAGGCCATTATCTATATTATAGTAGTCTCCTTTCTCTGGAGGGTTTGATGGCCTTTGGCAATTTGCCCCAAAACAAGGCTCCAATGTGCTGTCAGCTGTTTTGGAGCCTGTTTCATTTCATCGAATGAAATTTAAAATTTATTGTCCCGGTCTCGTGGTTCTGGGAGCTATCTGACCTGGTCCGGTTATGTTCCGCAACTACAGGTTTTAATCGGATTTTCCCAAGAACACATATCTACGCCCTAACATCAAGGGTAGAGAGGGGATTCTCTATTACTGCTGCATTTATTTCCCCTTTAACATAGCGACAACTGACTAGAATCTTCGCTATGGGCAAAGTGAGGGGTAATTTGTTGCGCACAAAATTTTCAATCATGCAAGATTACAAAAATACGATATGACTAATTGAATGTGAAAAAAGAGATTACTTTTGTTACAAATCAAAGTTATATCACCCAATGATTGGGATTTATACTTTTGAATTATGTGGTGATGATTTCCCCTTGAATATTGATCTGGCGGATTAATACCGATTTTATGTAAATTTCTCATTTGTTAGGGCCAGAAAAATAGATTGATCCTTGTTCAATATGTTTATGGCCTGAATTTATATGTATTACTTGTCTAGAAAAAAAAAAATTAGAAGCTGCTGCTGAGGAGAGAAACTTCAATGCTGCTACTAAGCAATAAAAGATTAGAAGCTGAGAGAGAGAAAAGAAATGATGAACATGAAACATCAGAAGCTGCCATTAATGGAGGATACCTATACCTTGTAGCGGACATGGCAGCTTGGTACCTGACAACCCCAGAGCTATGCCAGTGGGGAGTTTTAACTCCTGGTAGGATTTCAACCAAGCTGTTGGACTGGTCTGTGTGGGTAGGGGTCAGGACAAAAGTGGTACCTGGTCCCTCCAGGTTGGGGGTTTTAGCATAGGGCTGACACCCCTGTCTATGTAAAAAAAAAATGAAAGTTACGGAAAACAACATCAAATGAACAAACTTTGCTGCGGGGATGGACATTCGGGGAGTCTGTGGCTCGTATGACTGTCAGTGGTGAAAGCCGAAAGGAAGCCACTGACATGAAAACGGATGTCCTGACCGCAAAACAGGATACAAGAATAGGATTTTGGAATGTCAGGACAATGTACGAGACAGGTAAACTCAGACAGGTCACGGCAGAACGCAGAACCCATAGGTTACACATCCTGGGGATAAGCGACAGCAGATGGACAGGGGCAGGAAAAGTTAAAACAGCAACAGGAGAAACAGTACTTTACTCTGGAAGAGAGGATGGACAGCACAGTGAAGGCGTAGCCATTATTCTACAGAAAGGGATAGAAAGGACATTACTGGAATGGAAACCCATCAACAACAGACTGATACGATTGAGATTGAGAGGGAGATTCACCAACACTACAGTAATACAATGCCATGCACCAACGAATGATAGCGATGAGGAGGTCAAGGATGAATTCTATCAACAACTGCAGAAAGAAATGGAGGACACACCTAGATATGATCTTGTTATAGTAATGGGAGACCTCAATGCGAAAGTTGGTACACACAATACATATAATGAAAGAACAATGGGGAAATGCGGCAGCGGAATAGCAAACGAAAATGGGGATAAGCTAATAAGTTTCTGTAGCATTAACAACCTGGTCATTGGAGGAACACTTTTCCCACATAAGGAAAGTCACAAGTTAACATGGGAATCACCAAATGGTCGGGACAGAAACCAGATAGACCACATCATGGTTAACGGTAGATGGAGACATGCATTACAAGATGTGAAGGTAAGAAGAGGTGCAGATGTGGGAAGCGATCACCATTTAGTAGTTGCAAAACTGAAAGTGAAACTAAGAAGGGCTGGACCAACTGTAACTACACAGAAAAGGTTTGACATCAGCAAATTGAAGGACCCCCTTACCAGAAAAGCTTTTGCGGCCGACATTAAGAAACGATATCAATTTGCCAAAAGCCAGGAAAAGACATTGACTGATGATATAGACCAGAATTTCAACACCATTTCAACAATATATAAGGAAAGTAGCAAATCATGCTTAGGATTCCAGGAAAGGAAGAAGCAAGACTGGATAACACCAGAAACACTAAACACCATAAAGATGAGAAAGGAAATGAAAGAAAGAAAACAGAAGCGAAGTCCCCCAGGTTAAAGCAACTATATAGCGAACAGTACAGTCAACTGGACAGGGAACTTAAACGCCCAAACCGAGCCAACAAAAGGAATTTCCTAGACGATCTTGCAAAACAGGCAGAAGAGGCAGCACTGAGAAATGAACAAAGCACAGTATACAAAATAACTAAATTCATCAGCGGAAAACGAGGTGCAAACAATATTACATTAGTAAGAGATAAGCAAGGAAATCTCATCAAGACACACAGAGGGACAGGAATGAAACAAGATGGGCAGAGCACTTTCAGAGAAACCTGAACAAGTAAAATACCAGAGACACAATTTGAATGTTCCTGAAGGCTGGGGGAAAAAAAACGATCTAGATGTAAATACAGACATTCCACGAAAAGAAGAAATCATCACAGCAATCAAAGGGTTAAAGAGACGGTAAAGCTCCGGGCCATTAATAAAACTTAAATGCAGAGCTAATTTAAGACAAACCCTGAGCTAGCAGGACAGCAAGAACTATTAGAACCACTATTTTTGCACACAAGTGTGGGAAAAAACGGGACAACACCAATCAGAGTGGAACAAAAGGAATAATTGTCAAATTGCCCAAGAAATGGGAGATCTTTCAGACTGCAATAATTGGAGAGGAATCACTCTTCTCTCATGTTCCCCAGCAAAATTAACTAGGCAGGATAATTAATACAGGAGTAATTTCAAAGGCAATAGACTAAAAACTGAGGGAAAGAACAAGCAGGGGATTTAGAAGAAAAGGGAACAGAAGATGTGTAGACCATATATTCACTCTCAGGAAACATTATAGGAGCAGTGCTCAGAATGGCAAAGACAGACTTTATACATAAATTTTGTTGATTTTTAAAAGGCTTTTGACAGCATACATAGGGACAGTTTATGGAAAATACTGAGGGCTTATGGAATTCCAAGCTGCATAGTGTCAATCATAAAAAGCCTCTATGCCAACTTTACGTGTAGGTTGTTGGGCAGAGCAACCTAACCCTTCGAGGTGGTTGAAGACAGGAGGAGTACGACAGGGATGGGCCCCTTATCAACCACTCTATTTTTAACAGTCATAACTGGGGTGTTGTGATGCGACCAGACAACAGGAGGGCAGTCCAAGAGGAATAAGAATGGACTACATTTTTATCAACATTGGAAGATCTGGAATATGCAGATTGACAATTTGTCAACAGCGCTTTCAGCAATCACATCAACACAAACCAGGAACAAACGATAAGATACCTTAAAAAATTTAGCCAGCAGGTTGTGCTTGAACATCAAATTAAAAAGTAATTCTGAGGTCATGACGCTCAATGTTAGGCAACTCTACCCTGAGCCCATATCAATAAGGGACTCAGCAACGGGTAGCAGACCAGATAACCTTTCACATACCTAGGAAGCATAGTAAACACCAAGACGGTTGGTGGCAAGCAAAGACCATCAACATCAGAAAGGAATAAGGTCAAGAACAGCCTTCTTTAAGCCTAAAAAACAACTGGAAAGGTCCTCCCAATACAGCACAAGCAACGAAAATTTAAGATTTAATACCAGAGTTTGCGGTGCTTTTCTTTCTGTGCTTCGTCTTATGGTGTCGGAATAGCTGGGAGAGTCCACCGAGAATGGAAATGTCAAAAAATTGTCCTTCTTTTCCAATTTCACAAACAAGCCTAAAGGGGAGAAAAGTGCATCGAAATCTTTTTGGCCTAATAACTCATCGACCAACCAGAGTATCTGCTTACCTCGTAGCAAGGCAAGAAGGAAATGGCATTACCGATCGAAATCTTGCAGACGCTGTGAGCTGGGTTGGTGTCATTTTACCCCTCAGAAGAGACCCCGAAGCCCATCACAAAGAAACAGCTATGCTTTGGACCCCTGAATGAAAAGCGAAAGAGAGGGCCGACCAAAAACAACTTGGCTGAGGACTTGTTGGACGGCTTGAGAATGGCAAAGAATGAACCAGAGTTGGGGCACTGTACGAAGGATGGCCCACCGACCGTTGCAATGTGGAATCAATTTTGTTTGTTGAGCCCTATCAAGACGCCACTAAGTCGTTGATGGTGCCACTGGGAACTTGCATTAGAACGTCGAGTGGTTGAAACGTGAATCGAAGAAGAAGAAGAAGAACATCAGAAAGAAACTTTTAGCATTTGAGTTAGAACAAAATGTAAATTGGACAAAATATGAGTATTGTTAATCAATCATGCTTAGGTGGTAATGAGTGTTAAAAACCTTTAACTTTGACAAGGTCAAGGATACCTAGCCGTTCAACTCTGCTCGCCAGTTGATGACATAAACATTCTTGGGCTTGAAATAGATTTGAACGTGCATTGTCGAGCTCATAATGTGGAATAAATCACACATATTCTAAATCAATGTACTGAGAATCTTAAAAGGTGATTCTCTGACGAGTTTAAATGTTTGTTTTGAAAGAAGCTGTACAAAGGATAAATTATTAAGTTATTTCCAAGGGCAGCCCTTGTATGAAAGAAGTTACCAAATTGTCCAAGAGGAAGTGTTATTATCGAATTTTGTTTAAGACCATGGTAACCTAATACAGGGGGAGAAATTCTCATAAATTTCAATGCAAAAGCACCGTTTCTTACCATTACAACGATGGATTGAATTATTCCAAAATAAGAGAAAACAATATGAAGCATCTTATGGATTTGGTTGCTCCAGAGACAAAATCCATGTCCTCAAGTGGAACAAACAATTCCTTGAATTATGTTTTACACGAGCGTAAACCTCAAACATTAAAGCAAATGCAATGGAATTTTGTGACCAATATTGTCACGGCACACCCTGTACGTAACTCTTTAGCAACACTAAGATTAAAGAGGTATGCCAGTTTTGCGTCAGCAACGACAGTACAATAATAATTAACTCACACAAATTTCCAAGGAGCTCAAAATAAATTTGATAAAAAGGTTATATGGAATAAGTATCAAAAGCAAGGTAACCACTCAAATCAGGTTCTTCTCCGAAAAACTGGAATCGTGGGCTGACAGTCCTCGATACTCGAGGGGTGGCCCATAATTATAGACATTTCCGCAAAGGGAAGTCAACTATAGGAACTACCCAAGTTCTCCTTCATGGAAACAACAAAACCAACAATACAGAGACACTCATTATAATGAACATGATTTGATATATGATCATGATATTATGATTCGAACCCAATAGGGGTTTATAACAGTAGGAAGAGGGGGCAATAATAACTATAGAGAGTTAAGGATATATCGAGGTAGATCACAATATAAAAGGACTTAAATCACAGTACATGACCAGCTAACTCTGCACAGCAAGAGTTTCCATGAAGCCGGTAATCAAGCTAATGATAAGAAAATGACTCTAATAAAGTGTGGGATTATCTGCTTTTCGATTTTTGGTAGAGCATCTCAATGTTCCCAATACGCAAAACATTATTCGATCCAACCACGGTTTTCTACTTTAAAGCTGTGGTCATCCTCTTCCCGCACCTCTCCCCTGCAGTCAGTCCCGCTGCATGATGGAAGAGGTGCTCTTGTCGTGAATAGAGGTCTAGTAGATGGTACTCAAACGGTCTCAATTCTTTTCGATCCCGGGTGCACAACCATTGGAGTGAGGCAGTCACTCATAGATCCTTCTCGAGCCACTGGCAAAGTAATCAAATGCGTAACATTTATGGTGGCACATTGGGAGAAGTACTCTACTGCCATTGTCAACATTGCTACTCCCTTCTTTACAGGAGATGTACACGCATGTCTTCTCCCGAATCCGATCGCTGATCTTATAATCGTCCACATTCATGGAGTGAAAAGAATGCACTCCGCAAGAAATTGCTGATTGGGAAAATAAGAATATGCAAACTGCTAATGCTGTAGTCACTAGGGCTCAAGCTCTTAACGTGCCTCAATCTTCACCTTCTGAAGATAACGATACACAGAACCAAGGTGATCCCTTGGAAATTTCTCGTGACTCCTTCATAAAGAAACAGGAAGATGATCCTACTTTAAAAAATTTCTTCACGCTAGCGACAAAAGGTGATCCAAATAAAGATACAAATCGGAAATCTTGGATTACGATGAAGAATGGCGTACTTGTACGTATGGTACAAGACTCCGCCAAGTCCATTCATTCTCAAATTCTTGTGCCCAAAAATATGAGAGTTAAAATCTTACAGCACGCTCATGATTCTCAGTGTGCTGGGCATATGGGTTTTTTCCCGTACTAAATCTAGAGTTCTTGAATCTTTCTTTTGGCCTTTTGTGAACAAGGACATACGAATCTATTGTCGATCTTGTAAGGTATGTCAAGAAGTTAAATCCAAAGGTCCACGCCATGCTGCACCTATTCAGGCTGCAGATATTCCAATTCGACCATTTCAAAAAATGGCGATAGACATCATCGGTCCATTTAAGACAAAGTCTGCTAGAGGACACCAATTTATCTTGACGTGTGTGGATATGTGCACACGTTGGCCAGAGGCTATTCCTCTGAAGAGCATAACTACTGCCGATATTGCAGATGCTCTTTGGCTCATATTTTCTCGTCTGCGATTCCCAGGACAAATATTATCAGACCATGGTACCCAACTCATATCGGATACCATGTCTCAAGTAATGTCGACTCTTAAGATAGAGAGATCTCTGAGTAGTATTTATCAACCTATGTCTAATGGGATGGTAGAACGTCTGAATAGAACGCTTAAAAACTTGTTAGGTAAGATAACTGAAGATCATCCTCAGGATTGGGATAGGGTTTTACCCGCGGCTCTCTTTGCATATAGAGGGTCGCCAACGAACATACAGGATTTTCTCCCTTTGAACTTGTCTTTGGCGCGAAACCGCGAGGTCCTATGTCATTACTTCATGATCTTATAACTGCTGATAATATTGTCGATGACACAAAATCCTCTTATGAATATGTCATCGCACTTAGACACAAGATTATTGAAGCATGCAAGTTGGCAACTGCTTCTTCTGAATTTGCGAAACAGAAGGCAAGGGAATTTGCCAATAAAAAGAGATGTTTGCGACAACTTTGTCCAGGTGACAAAGCATTTGTCTTGCTACCTTGTAGGGAAAATAGACTTCTCATTTCTTGGAAAGGTCCGTACGATATAATATCAAAAGTTTCCGATGTTGACTATATCGTTGATATTGACGGGAAGCGTAAAACCTTCCACATCAACATGCTCACGGAATTCCATGAACGTCCTGATTATTTACAACCTGTTTTCCAGGCAACGGACGATTTTCCAGTCCAACATGGACAGTACTCATCTCTGTCAGTAATACAGGATGAGGAAAACGAGTTTCTCGGATGTTGAATCTCCCTTTTCCGATGATTCCACTTCATTCTAATGAGTCATGGAAAGGGGGGGGATGTTACGATCTCTCCCCGAGTTATCTCTAGGAGAACAGAGACAAGTTTCTAATAGGTTTACAAACAATTTCAGGATGTCCTTACTGACATTCCTGGTCAAACTGATGTCATTCAACATGACATAATTCTTACTGACCATAGTCCTATAAGAGTCAGACCGTATCCTATCCCGATACATTTTCAAGCACAGGTAGAGAAAGAGTTAGATGAGATGATAGATCTGAAAATAAATTGAACCATCCACATCAGCATATTCTTCGCCGATGGTTATTGTACGGAAAAAAGACAATAACATACGTCTGTGCGTTGATTATCGCAAATTGAACCAAGTGACGAAATTTGATGCTGAACCTATGCCTTTACTAGAAGAACTACTTACTAGACTATCAAATTCTCATTTCTTCACTAAACTTGATTTGTCTAAGGGATATTGGCAAGTTCCTCTATCCGAACACGCCAAACCATTTATTGCTTTTTTTTCGACACCAAGGGGTCTATTCCAATGGAATTTCATGCCTTTCGGCCTTATGAACGCCCCTGCAACATTCGTACGCATGATGCGTCGAATCCTATCTCATCGCTCAGATGTCATTGCGTATCTTGATGACATCTGTCTTTTCAGTGATACTTGGAACGATCACTATAATGGGTTAAATGAACTATTGTCTATCTTATTACCGCGAGCATAACCTGACAGCAAAACCATCTAAAGCTTGTATTGGTTTTAGCGAAATATCTTTCTTAGGTCACCGTGTTGGTCATGGTTTCCTCTTAAAAAAACAGAGGACCATAAATACAAGTTAAAATACTTAACATTTCTATTCCTAAGACTAAACAACAAGTGCGAAGTCTCTTGGGTCTAATACAATTTTTATGGACGATTCATCCGAATCTGTCCTCAATACCACATGTCACCTCTTTCTTCCTTGTTAAAGAAGGGTCTCCTAATATAGTCCATTGGACTCAAGAATGTCAATCCTCTTTGGATAAGGTTAAAACTATGTTTTCTACTTCACGACCAATTTTATTCCTACTAAAGTCTGGAGAAGGGAGTTTCTCGATCATGGTCAGCATAGCTGTTAGTTGACTGATTCTTCCCTTATTGGTGCTAAAAGTTATGGGGGTCCCCCCCCCCCCCCCCCCCCGTCTACATCGATTCCCCAGATGAGGCTTCTAGTAGCCACCAACGGCTCCTGGGTCGACCCAGCCCCAAAAATGGGTACCAGAGAAAGCTACTTCCTGGGAAGGTTTAAGGGCGCCGGCGGATCAACCAATGTCACACCCCTTGGTGGAGCCGAAGGTTAAGATAATATGTTTTCTAACTACTTCACCTTTTTGGTGTAACGGGTTCCTTTACCTTTACTAAAGATAAGACATTTATTTTTCATAGTGACGCTTCATCCACAGGGAATGGAGCAGCACTAATGCAAGAGTACTCCGGAACTCTGCATCCTGTGATGTATATTTCTCGGAAACTAAATGCCGCAGAGAAGAATTACTTGGTCCTAGACCGTGAGTTATTGGCTATGGTTTGGTCAATCCTGAAACTTCAAAGATTTCCTCTTGGCGCGCATTTCATTGTGGAAACGGACCAGAAAGCTCTTACGGGCTATTCAGAGTAAAAATCTGAAGAGCGCAAGGGATCAACGCGGTACGCGATTGCTCTTCAGCCTTTTCATTTTTCGGTGCGAGCTATCCGTGGTTCAGAAAATGTGATGGCAGATATCTTATCTAGATGCCTACATGATTCCACCTAACCGTTAGATCCTGATATTTTTACAGATCTAACTCTACTACACTTTTTTCTATACTAAAATATGTACACATATGTAATATTTAATATATTGATTGTATCACTACTTGGCGGTTCATTGATGTATTTTCACCGCTGATCTTTTGATGTTTTTTGGTCTTTGATGATCATGATGTTAAGATATCTTAGATGAAATTTATGTATAAACTAATGTGGAAATTGTGTCATTGCTAATATTGTAGTATGCGTTGGTGACACCTCTCTGGAAATATTTATACTTAGAGAAATACTTTCTCTGAGATCTTGAGATATATTCTCACTTGTCGTTTCATATGATGGACATAGCCTCACATTAGGCGTTACATTTGTTTGGAATGCTTATCATCTGCGCATTGTTATACATGCATTGTGAGCCTGTTGTATGATGCTCCTAGATGTATTTCCCAAAAAAAAATTCGTACCATTTTTTTTTTTCCCGGGGGTGTGGTAATCTGTTGCGCACATATTTTTTTTGATGTGAAAAAGAGATTACTTTTGTTACAATCAAAGTTATATCACCCATGATTTGATTTATACTTTTGATTATGTGGATGATTTCCCTTGAATATTGATCTGGCGGATTAATACCGAATTTATGTAATTTCTCATTTGTTAGGGCCAGAAAATAGATTGATCTTGTTCAATATGTTTATGGCCTGAATTTATATGTATTCTTTGTGTAGTACAAGAAGATTCAGTCTTATATTGTATATCTTTGTATGTTTAGGTCGGACTATATTCTTTGTGCCGATCACGGGGGCAGGTATTCGTTTTCGAGGCATGCGTAGTGAGTCTCGATAATGCGGCCTGATATGGCTGAGTGTGTTTTTCTTGGGCTGGTCCTTTTCAAGGTTGAAAAGTGATTTGTGCATGTTTTTTCAGGAGGAGTTAGTGTCTCTGCAAGAGTCTATTTGTCAGAGATTCTCCTCATGCACTTTGTTATTAATTCGGACTCCAGGTAATACCAGACCCTTCTTTTGATGATCTCTATGTGGTTAGGTCTGGATGGATTTCGTGCTTCGAACATCGTTGGTCGTTGATATACCATTGAAGATGACAGGTTTCCCAACAGAGCTTAGGTCTACATGTAACAACCTTAGTAATGTGGAACTGTAGGGAAACTCTAGGAAATCATTGATATTCAAATTGTGAATTAACTTTGGCTTATCATTATCCTTCTGCTGGGTGAGTGAGCAAAACTCAGGAAGGCAGCCATCTTGTTTTCTTGTCATCGTTATGAATCACTGTCAAGAGAACAGTCTATCAAACTTATTATCGGACAGTGATATGGAGATCTCACAAACATGAAAACCCCTATCGTGGTTTAACTTTATTACATGAATATTTTGATATATGTCGCTGGAGAACTTAGCCAAGGAAAAGGTTCGGCCAGTGAACTCTTTGTATGTTTACACACCCACACCCACTGATGCGTTCAGTCAGTTAGGGGATGTGGCAATAGTCTGCCAGAACATTGAATGATTACCTTATATCTTCCATCATATTTGAATGCTGCATGAAATATGATCTACTGTTCAAATGCCTAATGATGTATACGTCAACATGTTCCTATGACTATGTTCCGTGCTGTCCTGATGTGTGCGTCCCTATTAAACGGTGTGAAATGCCAGCTGTAGTTCCAGTCATCATTGATTTGCACAAGAGTGTATGAGTGTGATATTATCAAGTGGTCGTTTACACAGAACCATTACACCATTCGCGTTACTTGACACTCCCACTCAATGTCAACATGACAGGTTGATTCAATGGTGCAGAAGTAATCTAAAGAAGACCTTCTTCAGTGATGACCAGTACACGACTCTAAACATAACAGACACAGGCATCCAGTCGTTATCAGTAATGCTCCCTTAAGTGGCCCTTGAATGTCCACTGTTTCTGTGGTGATTTGTTCAGGGCGCACTAGAGATGCATAAATGACTGCATCATACGACAAACCTTGTCATATATCCCTGTGACTTGTTTGCCATTTACAGTCACTTCCTCCTGTATTGGTGGGTGATGGAGGCTATTCAGACTCACTGTCAGATCCTTCCTATCAGAAGTCCTCACCTGGAGACATGCAGCAAAATGAGGAGGGTTTTTTCTTCTGCATTCCGCAGTATTGTGGTTGCTCATTTTACAAGTCTTATACCACTTATCTTCCTTTCTTGAAGGTCTCCTGTCTGATCCTAAAGGGGTTCTTTCCTTGTAGTCCCTATTCTTGAATGCGTGGTCCTGGTTGTGGCCACTTCCTTCAGACATTGTATAGTTTTGTGGTTTCTTAAGTACTTCTGCATGTTTCTTCTTAGCTCCTTGATTCATGGACTGAGCCAGTTGGTGGCTTTCTGCATAGGTGATTATGTCATCTAACCTATCTTTTTTATTCTCTATCAGTAACTTTTTAGTTTCAGGGGCTATGGAATCTAGTAGTTGTTCTATCAACATCATCTCCTTTATCCCCTCGAAATCTGGAGAAAAGTTTCCTAACTTACACCACTTTAGTAGGTAAGTCTCCAATCGTGTCATAAATTGCTGATAAGTCTCTCCAGCCTCCTTCTTAGCAGTTCGGAATTTTTTTTCGATAAGCCTCAGAGTTCTGTTCATAACGAACAAGCAATGCCTGCTTCAGGGCTTCAAAATCTTCTTGATCTTCCTTTTGTAGTTTCAAGAATACTTCATAAGAAACTCCTCTCAATCCTTGAGATAGCTTCAAATTCCACTTTTCCTTTTCTAAATCATAAGTTGTGGTAAGCCGTTCAAATCTGTCTATATAAGCTTCTATGAAGTCCTCCTTCTCAACAAATGGGTCCATATGAAAGTTCATGGCTCCATTTGAAGTACTTTGGTTGGAGTTACTGTTGTTGGAGTGAGGTGAGGTGCTCCCACTGGAACTAGCAACCGATTGAAGTTCCAGCTGCCTCATCCTCAGCTCATGTCCTCTCTCAGCTTCCAACCTCCTAGCTTCAGCCTCAACCTCTAACCTCTTAGTTTCAGCTTCCAACTGTAGCCTCTTAGCTTCTCTTTCCGCTTCTGCTTGTAACCGACTTTCTTCAGCCTCTAATTTCTTTGCTTCTCTATCAGCCTCTAATTTCTTTGCTTCAGTCTCTAATTGCAACCTTCTTTCTTCCCTGTCCATATGCTTATCCACTTCCGTAGTAATATACTGGATGAGAGCTTCACCTGACAAACCAAGTTCTTTACCCATCTGCATGATTGCAGTTTTGAACTTTACCAAGTCAGCCATGGCGTTACGTTGAAAGGAGTATCTAATGTTACTACTACTTAATTACTTAAGCTAACTTAATTAAAGACGTACAATATTCCTTCAACCAATGTGAGACCACTGTTTAACTTGTGTACTACAAAGGTACTTTTCAAAGAAATTTATAATTTACTTTTCAAAAAAATGTTCTATTACCAAGACTTCCGTTAAGCACAAGATACAAGAAAGATATATACTGGCTCAGGATAATAAGATTATCCCGCGAACGAGCCCCCAAAATGTGACGTAATGAGTTAATAAGAGTGGCAGATGTTGATAGTGTAGAAGACTAGACACGTAAATTTAGTCTAGACAGGTATATCCCAGTCTCAGAGAAGAGCACTGGTGTAAGGATGGCACAGGTATAGCTATAGCTGTAAAGAGCACACGTCTGGATGGAATTAGTATAGATCAAGAGCTCTAGAGTGCTACCGTCACCTAACTATACTGTGACAACAATAATACAGCAAAATATAACTGTCAACAATAAGAAATTGACAAGTCATAAAATTACAATTTACTGAATTATTTATTAATGTACATCTAGTTTCTTCTTTCTCTTTTGAAAATCGGAAGATCTCAATTAAAATGAAAAATACAAAAATCAACGATATTTATATCTTTTTACATAAAGTTCATGTCTACGTTAATCTTAATGTCTTTTGCCTGCACTAGGTTAACACAGATTGCACTTTTCATCACTACACGGTCTCTTTTGGGATCTCACAGAAGGTTTTGGAATATTAACACTTAGGACTTAGCTTTACAGTCCTGGACAATGTCTGGTAACACACGAGTGTAGTTGGAATACAGCTTCTTGGATCTTATGTTTGGCTAGCCAAGGAATGATGGAGCCAAAACACTTGAACTCCGTCACACACAGTATACGTTGAGTGGATGGTAGTTTCAGATCAGGCTGTTCCAAACTAGACCAGTAAACCTGCAAAATATGTAGCATGTGGCTAGTCCTTGTGTGGTGATTTCTCACAGGTCTGCGTGTTGTGAGGTGATGTGTTCAGTGTATGCTTATATAGGTATGGCATAAGTTCTGGTTCAATGGCAGTGTATAGGCAATGACAAGTCTAAGTGATTACATTTTCAAAAATACATAATACAGTTTCTGTACACAGTCATGATGCTGCAGTTGCCTTCTACAGTCATTTTGAATTTCAGTCATCAATAAAACAATGTTATACAACATAGGCCTTCCCTTAGTTCTGCCTTTCCATTTCTGCGCGTCTCTATTATGCATCCTGGTCCTTGCCTCATTCTCCATTTTGAATTCAAATGTTGTCTCGCAGTTTAATTTAATTATCAAACCTGTAAAAGAAGTATTTACATACATACATACATATATATTCGTAATATTACATACCCCTTTTAGGATAAATCAGAAGTAGAACTGACTGAAGGCTTGGCAAAAGTTCAACTGCCCGGCATAACAAATATGAATGGTCTCACTCAGGTGTTGATTCTTCTCTCTCTCTCTCTCTCTCTCTCTCTCTCTCTCTCTCTCTCTCTCTCTGCCTTCAAATTCGTCTCTTCCGAGGTTTTAATTTTGCGTGTGTACCCTGTCTGCCACGATTCCTCTCTATTTATACACAGCCAGCGAGCGAGCGAGAAAGCATCTCACGCCTGCGGCTAAAATGTTCGTTCCAAACGGCTCGCGCAACGGTTTTGTGTTTTCTTAATGTCTTCCTCTGTTCCGTTCCTTTTATCTTTTGTATGGATCACGTTGGTTGATACCTTACTGTTATGGTACCATCAACAGCTTCTTTCTCTTCAATAATTTTCTCTTTAGGGTTTGACTTAGAATTTATATAATTTTTCAAAGTGGCTTAACTTGACAAAATATGATGAAGTTGTCTGTTCTCAAGCTTCTATCTTTTTTTGCAACTGTGGCAGTTATGGAACGATGTACAGTCAAAGGGAAGGAATAAAGAGAATTATGAATGGGAAGGTTCAGATAGAGTACAAAAAGGAGATGCGCGAACAATGTTGCGCATGACAGAGGTGAATGATAAAATCTAGTGAATCACGCTTTTCTCAGCGGACAGTCCAGAAACGTGAGCCAGAGAGGGAGGCCGCATATACGCGGCAGCCATGTTAATGGCAGTATTCAAGTAGTTTAGATGATAATTATTTCATGGACAAGAAGTGGTTTGGGTAATGATTCACCCGAATTATTGAATAATGGGAATTCTTGTCTAGAAGGAGAAACGGTGTGAGTTAGTTATTATTCAGAAAGGAAAAGGTACGTAGGGTGAACTTTATTTCATTTAGACAGTAGTCCTATTCTTCAGTGTGGCAAGGGAAATTAACACCTCCGGAGATGTCCGGTCCCATCAAGATAACCTGAACTGACCCCCCAGCCTCGCAATGACATGTCATTGGGCCGAAAGAGCTGGAAAGCTCGAGTGCCGCTGGTTATAGAAAAAAAAAGATAACCTGAACACTGAGAGAATATAAATAACAATAATCTAAGAAAAGGGAGAACAGAATATAGAGACTATAGCACCTGAGTGATCACTGATGGTTAAAGGTCAGAAGGTGTGGATTCGATATAGAAGAGAGAGAGAGAGAGTGGTGAAAGAATGAACTTACATATTATATATTCTATGACGGACCAAATGTGGAGGTCAGAGCAGACAGCAATGATCCTTTCATATGTAAATAAACCACTATTCAAATTACTATGGCGTTATCGCATCACGTGCTGTGTGTGTGACTGTGTGGTATACAGCATAGTATAGCTAACCACAGAGGTAAGCGAACCTGGACAGACATTGCCATATATGATTCATGATACAGCGACCACAGGCTGTCACATCTGTATAGAATTTGGTGCCGTAACCAACCTCTATCAGAACACACACATTGTTTATAAACAGGAGTTCAGAAACTATGCTTTATGCTGTCATCTCTCCTCGCTTCAGGCAGAAGACATAGATACATTTGACGCTGTGACAGATTTCAACAACCACGGATGACAGAAGACACCATAATACATTTTCGTATCTGTGGCAGACCTCACCAACTACAGACGGCAGAGTACAGTGAAGAAAAAAATTTCATATTTACGTTTCGATAACATGAAAAAAGCAGAGTGACAACAGTGCAAGTTGTAAACACAGAACAAAGTAAACAGTATCGGAACCAGCCAATCGAGAATGCCACCTCGGAAACCAAGTCGGAATTTTCCTCTTTCAAATTGACCTGCACGAGAGCAAGTCGCCACAACAAGGCAAAGTACGCCCACATTATATAATTCGAGAGCCGAGACCAACCTCAGCCAGCATTGCAATCAGTCATTCATCAAGACAAAGTACAACACACAAACTGGTTGATGACAGACTTCAAGAACCACGGACGGCAGAACAATGCAGATAAAAGGCAGAATTGCAGTTTCACAACATACGAACAAAACAGTACGGTCAAAGTGTAAACAGAAGCTGACAGGTTGCGAACTGGTCAACCGAAGACGCCAGCTCAGAAATCAGGTCAAGATTGTTTTTTCTTCACGCCTTCTGCACGAGAGGGGTCGCAAAGACAAAGCGGGTACAATATTCACAATTCCTGTAACATCAAATCGGAAACAAATTATTTTCATTCAAACCTTCCAGCATGGAGACATCTCATCACAGCAGACGACAGGTCGACGTGCTTCGCGCAAGTAGTCTTAAGACAGGTCATAGAGTGCAGTACAGTAACCGATTCACGGATAGAAGCCTTTGTGTGTAGCAAAACAGTGTGTAGTCCGGATGGTATAAAAATATAACAATAGTGTTAAGTCGGTCACGCGCGGGCAATATCGCGACAAATGAGTACTCCAACGAAGACGTCTTAATTAATTAGTTTAATTAGACATTGTTGTATTATTATTCTTGCCTTATTAATTAGACATTATAGTAATATTATTGTTATTAATATTATTACTGTTGTTTAATTACTATTATTATCATTATTATTAGTATTGTAGTCTCACTAATATTGATTTGTAACAGTGTATGCATAAAATTTGTTTTGGTAACCATAACATTGTTTTTCAGGGAATCCAAGACTAATAGAAAAATTTCCGTTCATTTTCAGGTGCAAGTTAGTTTAAGTTAACCGTAGAAATAAGTAATTATTTTTCAGGTTGTATGATGGCACAGGTTGAACAGACACAGCATAACATGCAAGACAGTCAGACTTTGGCTCTCATAAAGACGATTACCGACACATTAGCCAAGGTAGACAACAGTGCTAAATATACAAACATAAAAGGTAATGTAGACTTATTTTCAAGTGACCCACATGCATGTCGTAAGTGGCTTACAGATATTGACAAATATGCAATGTCAATAAATGCAGATGAGTTTGAGAAAGTTTTTTTTTTTTTTTTTTCTTAACCAGCAGCACTTGGGCTTTCAGCCCTTCGGCCCAATGACATGTCATAGCGAGGCTGGGGAACCTGAGGACTTTCCTTCCAACCCGGTCAGGAGCTTCGCTCCTTCCCATCCACAGAGGGTTTATCACAGGAGCCGTTCAGACTATTCAGTCAAATTTCCGGCCGTAAACATTTCTTCAAACGCCGACGCCCGGGTTTGAACCATGAACACCTGGTCGCCAGTACAACGCCGAAGCCATTACACCAGCGCGGCTCCCGTTTGAGAAAGTTAAAATTGCATTTTTTCGTCTGCTGGTCTGGTCACTGACTTTATGAGAAGGCGATTGGACACGTACCCCAATGAAACGTGGAAAGATCTCAAGGCAGAGTTAGTTAGACGGTATTCATTCGTGTCCGACCCACAAATTGCTTGGCATCAGTTAAGGAAGCTAAAGCAAAACAAGAATGAGACTACGCAGATGTTCAGCGATAGACTGCTGAATCTTGCAGAAGAAACATTCATGGCCCAGGAAATCAACCTCCAAGAAAGGGACAATCAGCTGGTAGGTATATTTATTGATGGCCTGACTAATAATACACTAAAGCTAATGTTGTTAAGGAAGGATTACAAGACGCTGAAAGAAGCAATTTCAGCTGCCGTGGCAGAAGAAAATGTTAGAAAACGTTTAGACATTCGATTGGGACAGGCAGAAATACAGGAGGAGGCAGAAGAACCTATGGAAGTGGACCAGGTAGACAGAAGGAGACAGCAACAGGGTAGATATATGACTGGAAGACAAAGAGAAACATTACAGGTCACACCTAACGTTAGATGTTTCCGGTGCCAAAATATTGGACACATAGCAAGATTCTGTGAGCAACAGGAAAGGTACGAAAGACCAAGTTCACCAATGGGTCAGTACTCTTATTCTCACCAGACAGGATCTAGATTTAGGGATAACAGAGGTCGTGCTTTCTATGGTAACACCCGAACATATACACAAAACGCCAGAGGTGTACACCATCCTATAGTCTACGACAACAGTCGACAAAAACATAACTATGGTCACAGGGGACCATACCAGGGAAATGGCGGACCTGTCCGGTAGAAGGGACCGTTGCGGGTGGGATAGGAAATAGGTCTCACAGGAAGAAAAGGGGAATAGTGCATGAAAACAGAACAATCAAAAGCATAAGACAACAACAATGAGTGGGCATACAAGAAAGGCAAAACAACCAAGTAGAAAGAAATGGATACAGTACGGACCCAAGCTCATGTCTATTAAGTATAGGCGGAAAGAAGTATAGATCACTGCTGTACTCTGGAGCTAGTTTAAGCCTCGTAAGGTTTGGAATATATAAGCAGATCAGAAACCTAACCAAGTTTGCAAAGACACGCATTCAGTTAACGTCGGTTTCTGGAGAGAACCTAAAAGTAATAGGAATAGCAACGATGAAAGTCACTATTGGCACCAAGGAAATTGAACATAGTTTTCTCATAGTAAAGGGAATGTCACGAAACTTTATCTTGGGGAGGGATTTTTTACAGAAACATAAGGTCAGAATGTACTTTGATTTACACAAAGTGAAGATTTACGAGGAATATGTCGACATGGAAGACGACATACATATAGCATCAGTCATACGGCTACAAAGAACAGTTACCTTACATCCGAACACAGTCAATATAGCAATAGGAAAACTGAAAAGATCCCCATACTACACGATAGGACAAACAGTGAGAACTCTAGAATTTCCTGACACGGACATAGCAGATGAACCGGGAATATTACTTACAGAAGGAATAGCTAACATAGAAAGTAGATACCGCTTCCCAGTAATGCTTGTTAACACAGCGGCAAAAACAATAAGAATACCCAGAGGGTTTGTGGTCGGCAAAATACAAGATATACAAGACAACTGTCATGACGAAAACAAACAAGTACATCCCAATAAAAGGAGAGGGGCACAGACAATATGTCACAACAAGTGGAAAATAGCTGGCCATAATCAAGAAGGGAGGACATACCAGATAGGGAATGGCTGGCAGGGGTCAACAGCCAAGTCACGAAGTGAGAATAGGGGTCGGTATACCAGAGAACAGCCACAGCACAGACGTAGCAATGAGGAAGGGAAAACACAGGGTCTCGCATGTGGTAGAAAAAAACGTGAATACAGTGTGGCAACACTACACGGGAGGAGAATAGATGGCAAACAGAATACACACGCAGAAGGAATCAATAGCGTTGGTACGTGCATGGGGGGAAAAGGACGACAACAGAAAGCAACGCATACCAACATGAACGAAAGGATTATTGAATTAAAGAAGCAAATTATAACGATACCCCAACACAAGAAAATATTGCAAGATTTCATTGTTGAAAATCATGATGTTTTCGCATTGAGTGACATGGAACTCGGCAGGACAGATACGGTGACAATGGAAATTGAAACAACGACGGACACGCCTATCCACAAGAAACCATACAGGACACCACTAAAAAATAGGCAAATTGTAGAAAGAGCCATAGAGGATATGTTAGCAGACGAAATAATTGAAAGATCACGATTGGAATGGGCATCACCTATAGTCATAGTCAGAAAGAAAGACGGGACACACCGCTTCTGCTGTGACTACCGGGCCCTCAATACGATTACGAAAACAATATCATACCCGATTCCCCGTATTGATGACATCCTAGGCACTTTGGGGAAGTCCCAGTGGTTCACGACATTGGATGCAAGGTCAGGGTTTTGGTGCATGCCAATGTCGGAAGACGCAAAGAAGAAAGCTACCTTCTGCACCCACGTAGGAACGTTTGCATGGAATGTCATGCCATTCGAGCTGAAAGGAAGCCCCGCAACCTACATGGCCCTCATGGATGAGGTGCTAAAAGGCATGCAGAAATTTGCGTTGGCATATATGGACGATATTCTTGTGCACACACCGGGATCCATACAAGACCACTTACAACATGTCAAGATGGTGTTCGACAGACTTCGCCAGCATAACGTAAAACTGAAAATTAGCAAATGCAATTTTCTGAAGCAAGAAACAAGATACTTAGGCTTTGTCATAAACAGGGACGGAGTAAGGCCGGATGAGGAGAAAGTAAAGGCGATAAGACAGATACCACCACCCACCAACGTCCGCCAGGCGCGCGGATTCTTAGGCACATGCGGATATTTTCGTCAACATGTCGTAAACTTCTCTCAGGCAGCAGAACCCCTGATAAATCTAACAAAGAAGTATGCTAGATTCAAATGGACAGACGAATGTCAGCGGGCATTTGAATATCAAAAGACTGCCTTGACAGAAATACCACATTTGGCACACCCGGACCCAGACAGTACAATGATACTGTATACAGACGCATCGGACACGGCAGTCGGTGCATGTTTAGTTCAACCATCCTTGCCAAACGAGGAACCCATTTTACCGAACATCCGAGATGAAAAACCGATTGTATTTCTGTCGCATAGGCTCAGTAATACGCAGCAAAAGTGGGCCACAATAGAGAAAGAGGCTTTTGCGATATATTTCGCAGTACAAAAGTTAGACTACTATCTGAGAGGGATCAGCTTCGAAATAAGGACAGATCATCAACCATTGACACATTGGATCAACAAACCGTCGGAACAATCAAAGAAGATGCAGACTTGGGCTCTGAACCTCTAAACCTATGATATCACAGTGACGTATATACAGGGAAAGCAGAATACGTGTGCAGACTTATTGTCAAGAGTCCCTTACGAGTCATCGAATACGCCACCGCAGAGGGAAGATATACCGGAGATAGATGATAGATTTAGACACATAAACATCATAAATTCTAACAGAAGAGGCCATGAACCATTGGGAGAAATAGAAGAGTATGTGTCAGAAGACAATATACAGTTACACGGAATAAACATCAAAGATGAGCAAGAGAAGGATAAAGAAATCCGGAAGTTGAAACAACAAATCTGGAATGGTCATAAAGAAGCGGCAAATTTCAGAATCAATACACAGGACAGACTCGTAGAATACATAAATCCAAAAGGAGACGGGGTACCAAAAGTGTACATTCCTAAACAACTGGTTCAACAAGTGTTAAGGAGTTACCATGACGAAAATGGCCACGTGGGAAGGGACAAAACGTTGGAAATTATAAAACGCAGATATTTTTGGCCTACGATAAACAAAGACATAGTATCACATGTGGATGAATGTCTAGTGTGTAAATCTAGAAATCTAAGGGCTATCAAATGTCCCATACAGGAAATGGACACGCCCCAGTACACAATGCAGAAAATCAGTTTGGACATATCAGGACCGTATCCCACAACGTTGGCAGGCAACAAGTATATTCTTCATGTACTGGATATGTTGTCAGGGTGGCCAGAATGTTACACCATCAAACAGGCCACGGCGAAAACGATAATATACAATATGATGAGGGAATTCATCCCGAGACATGGGTGTCCGTCGGTACTGTTGACGGACAATGGAACAGCATTTACAGGCACAGAATTCAAAAAGTTTATACAAGAAATGAGTATAGCACACATCAGGACCTCGATATATAGACCGAACAGCAACGGGAAGAATGAAAGGCTACATGCTACATTACACAATATTATGGCCAAAGAGGCACAGGGGAGACCGCAGTTTTGGGATACACACCTGCCGCATGCATTGGAAACGGTGAGGATGAATGCAAATGACACTACGAAGCTATCCCCATTTTACATGTTATATGGAAGAGAGCCGGTTATGCCTATGGATAACATACTTAGACCGCGGAGGAGATATTTGGGGGAGGATCCAACGGAAACCCTTATGCAAGAGAAGCACAGAGCACACAGGCTGGCTCAACAAAACATAAAAAAGGCGACCGGGAGAAGGCAACATCAGGCAAACAAAGGGACAACACTACAGGAGTTTAAACCGGGGGATATAGTCTTGTATAAGAAACATGTGCCTAACTCAAAGTTCGACCAAAGATGGACACCTGGATTCCAGGTCTTAAAACGGTTGTCGGAAACGACATATAAAATATGGAAACAAGAAGACAACAAAACAATAAAAGCACACGTACAACACCTTCGATCACAAGGAGAACAACGAACAAACCCACCAGCCACGGACACAACAAAAAGATCATCATATTATGTAGTACCACCAGAGAGAAGCGAACAGAGTGAAACAGACACTAGCTCAAGTAGGGCAGGTGGACCGAATATAAGAGGACGGAAGATAACGACAAAAGCTCTAGCACACTCAGGGCCTAAGAAAACAACACAGCAACGACCACCAGTGACAGGAGGGTGTGGGTTTTTCCCACACACAGAAACAAACATACCAGAAGAGCGAGAAAATAAGGATATAAAGCATGCAGACTCACATGCTACGCGTACAGGAATGATGGAAAAGATAGAGAATAACAAAGAGATTACAGAGGAAATAAAACAGCTACGGAATGAACGCGAGAATTCAGATAGCGAAAGCGATATTCCAAGTATGGAATACGTGCAGAGGTTACAAGACAGAGAAAATAGAATACGCGAACAGGAACAAGATGTATGGAGGGCACAAGAACGAGAAGAGGTGGAAGAACAGATAGATACTGAGCAACCGGAGGAAATAGTTCCTCAACAGCAGGAAAAAAATGGAGCAACAGAGTAGACGGGGCACAAAAAGATATCGGTCATCTTCTGATGAATCATCTGAGTATAATATGCCATTAGCAAAGTTAAGAAAAATGGCACAATCAGAGGTCCGACCAAGATGGAAGAATAAGAAGAAAACTAGACATAGACAATTTCCAGACATAGAGAGGAGAAAGACGAAACAGGAGGGTGTAAGTACAGTACAAGAAAAGTACCAGCTTGACATAGAATCAGAATTTGATTCGTCAAATGGGGAGGATAGAGTTATGGGCCCCGACGAATATGGATACAGGTCGGACGAGCTCGAGCATATAACGGACGACGAAGGCCGTAGAATTTATTGGCCGAAAAATGAGAAAAGCGATCCGGGATGTATAAATCAGATAAAGGAGAATACCAAAATAAGTGAACCAAGTGTACATGAGATAAGGAAGGAAATAAAAGGTACCTCAAAAGGAGCCGATCTTAACATCTTGACGACAAGGAAGGTCCGAAAATTGCTGGAAGGAAAGTTTGATACAGACTTATCGAAAAGGCAGAGAGAAGTTCATAACCTTGTGATCGAAATCATGGATGAAGAAACAGATATGTAAGACACAGATAATGAGGATTACAAAGAAGAGTATAGATCGACCAGGAGAAAAAGTCGACAGACAGTTAATGAAGCAGAATATAGCAGTAGACGGAGCTGGTCTTCAGAATCAGTGTCGACGGACTCAGACAGTGTAGTGTCTGAGGAGAGTGACGGTAGTCACAGACACAAAAGCACTTTTAGAAGAGAAGAGAGTAGTACAGGAAGTAAGGAAGAAGGGAGTAAATGTGGAGATAGTAGTAGAGAAAGGGAGTTTCCAATATACAATCTGGAGAAAATAATAGCGGACAATGCAGAAATGTGGATGCGACATGCAGAAACAATCAGGCAGACTGCATGGAGGGAGGCGGATAAACGATGGAAAGAGAAGCTTGGATGTATAAATCAGATAAATACGAAGGAAATTACCAAAATAGTTGAACCAAACATAGAGGAGTTGAAGAAGGTAATAGAAGCCACCATAAAGCGGCCTGATTTTAACTTCTCAAGAAGCATGGTTTGGAGAGTGCTAGAGGAAAAGTATCATACACACTTTCCACAAACGAGAATTGAAATTGATATGGTTCTGACGAAAATGATAGATGACGCAAACAGGAAAAGGTGGATAGAAAAGGCAGAACAGGCAAATCGTCATCGAAGTCAGAAGAGAAATAAAGGAAAAAGAAAATATAGATATTAAACACATGAAGTAGACAAGAAGTCACTATAGCGGGAGTTTAGTATGAGGGATAGATGAGGGATAAAAAGGTCATGAAAAATGACGAGGATATTATGTGAGAAGAAGAGGAGCCATAAGAGATGGTGAAATTAAGAGGGAGTAATTGAGATATTGGATGGTGAGGTATTAAGGGCCATGGGAGATGGCGAACACAAGAGAATCGCTTAGATAAATAAGTATGGGAAAATTGAGTCACTGAAAAGTGACGGGAGTATTGAGAAGCCACAAGAAGGATGGCACGGACATATAGAAGATATAGTTCTAGAAGGAACTTATGTAGAAGTGAGAAGCCATGGAGCAAATGGCAAAGAGAGATTTTTGCGGCAGTGGCCGAGTCTTATGAAGATTTTGGGGAGAAATCATTTTTTTTTCTCCGTAATACATGAAGAGAAAAAATGTGTTGAGAACGTTCCAGGGAGGGAACGAAAAACATATAAAAAACGTTAAGTGCGGCGTTTGCCAGACTACAAATGTGAGTCTATGGAGGGTAACCCTCACCGAACATATACAGTAGAAATTTAGACATGGAGAGACAGTGTTGTGGAGAAGGAAAAAGGAGATAGCACAAAGAGAAGTTCCAGGGAGGGAACTAAAAACATATAAAACGTTAAGTGCGGTGTTTATCAGACTACAAATGTGAGTCTATTGAGGATAACCCTCACCGAACATATACAACAGAAATTCAGACACTGGGAGACAGTGTTGTGGGAAAAGAAGTCAAGTGACAGGTCAGCAGCAGAAAAATACGCAAGTAGGTCAAAACGACAACGCGGTTTATGATAGGTAGACCAAAGAAGTTTCAAATATTTCTGCGTAGTAGACCAAGGACAGAAGTCTAGTTAGCAAAGGGTGGATAGGAGGATGGCAATTCAGTGTTGCCATGATAGTAAATGGCTCACGCCATCATGAACTATGTATATAGGGAGACATGACAGAAGACATGTTTGGCTTTATACGAGAGAAGAGGAAGGCCAGACAATTCACACCAGGTGTGTGGTGACAGAAGATAATACTATATGAGGAGTTTACGTGTATGACAACAGGAGTGACTGGATGTGTAAAAGGAAATAAACTTTGTATGGTTAAGTACACAGTTGGCAGAATGTGAGTGAGAAAGACGAGGGTTAAGAACAGTCATAAATGTCAAGAGGAAAGGTCACTTAAGAAAAGTGACAGGAAAAGAGTTATTCCTCAGTTTTATTATGATAAAATGTTGTAACATAAGAAAATAATGACATGCTAAGTGATGTGAAAAAAAAAAGAAATGAAGACCACTAAGGAAGTGGAATGTATAACATGTCAAATGTATGTTTTTGAAATCATGTAATATGAGCAGATAGGAGAAAAAGCAAAGATGAGTGGTCATAAATGGGAACGAGATGTTGATGAATGTACGTTCTCAGTATAATTTAATTGTGTTATGTAAAGGGAAATTGTCCTTTGACACAGATAGTAATTGGTAATTTTGATGAGCTAGAGTTGTAACAGCACATTGCTAAAGATATTGTTTTTGTTTTGATACATAGTTAAGTACAATAATGGCTGGTACAGTCATTAAAATAAATTTTTTCTCCTACGGATAAATAATTTATTTTTAAGGGGAGAAAGGGAGATAATGTGGCAGTTAGGAAACGATGTACTGTCAAAGGGAAGGAATAAAGAGAATTATGAATGGGAAGGTTCAGATAGAGTACAAAAAGGAGATGCGCGAACAATGTTGCGCATGACAGAGGTGAACGATAAAATCTAGTGAATCACGCTTTTCTCAGCAACAGTCCAGAAACGTGAGCCAGAGAGGGAGGCCGCATATACGCGGCAGCCATGTTAATGGCAGTATTCAGATAGTTTAGATGATAATTATTTCATGGACAAGAAGTAGGTTGGTTAATGATTAACCCGAAATATTGAATAGTGGGAATTCTTGTCTAGAAGGAGAAACGGTGTGACTTAGATATTATTCAGAAAAGGAAAAGGTACGTAGGGTGAACTTTAGTCAATATACATTTAGACAGTAGTCCGTATTCTTCAGTGAGGCAAGGGAAATTAACAAATCCGGAGATTTTATAGGTCTGTCCTCTGGTCCCATCAAGATAACCTGAACACTGAGAGGTTATAAATAACAATAATGATTAAGAAAATAGTGGGAATTCTTGTCTAGAAGGAAAAACGGTGGTGAGTTAGACAGAAATAAGGGTGACTTTATAGCACCTGAGTGATCACTGAGGGTTAAAAGGTCAGAAGGTGTGGATAACCTGAACACGAGATTATAGAAGAGAGAGAGAGAGAGTGATGAAGAAAGAAGAGAGAGTGGTGAAAGAATGAACTTACATATTATATATTCTATGATGGACCAAATGTGGAGGTCAGAGCAGACAGCAATGATCCTTTCATATGTAAATAAACCACTATTCAAATTACTATGGCGTTATCGCATCACGTGCTGTGTGTGTGTGACTGTGTGGTATACAGCATAGTATAGCTAACCACAGAGGTAAGCGAACCTGGACAGACATTGCCATATATGATTCATGATACAGCGACCATTTCACATACTAAACTGTTACTAAATAGATTGCTTACCATTTTGTCGATTTGATAACCTACATTTTTTCTTATGCTTTTTCGGGGCCAAATGCATCTTAAATGTTGTCTGAATCAAGTATTTTTCATTATCATATTTTATTTGTTTGTTTTGCCTACTGTCATTTTTCCGCCTTTTTCACGCCTTTTGTCCAGGCCATAACCAACAGTTATATTTTCCACCTTTTCACTACAAACTTTTGCACTAAAGTCTCAAAGTGCCTCCGTTGTCTCAACTTTCAAATAACAATAAAACATAAGCAGAAATGGCATAGAAGTATTGACAAAAACTGAAGCTATAGCAACCCTGCCACCCAACACACAAAATATCGGTCTGTTATACTGCAAATTAATTTCTGAATTAATTGTTTCAGATAATCCCTAGATGCCATTAATGTGTCTCAAGTACCATGGCTTGAATCTACCCACATAAGACACTGCCAGGTGCGGGAATGTCAAGATTGCGCAGCAGCTATCGTGGAAGTGAATGAGACCAGGGATTGGTCACTTTTGGTGAAGGTAATTTTGCACCATACATAAAAGATATACGCGAATGTCCATTTTTAAAATAATGTTGGAAGTACAACAGTAAAGATACATATTACATAAACGTTATATTCAATATCACAATAGCAACGTGAAGTGCACGAACGTTATACCAAACAGGAAAGTTAAAATAACCTTTGCATGAAATGGAAAATTATAACCAGCATATCTTGGTCTTTGAAAATATGGCATTGGAACATATATGGAGATCAGCAGAAATGAAGTCCATCACAAAAGCAGAATCTTCAACTCAGATATCAAGTCTGTCTTACTGTATGGCTCTGCAACATGGAAAACAACGATCCAGAAATTACAGACTTTCATAAATGGGTGCTCTTTAGACTTGGATTTAAATGGTGCGACAAGATCACCAATTTGGAACTGATGACAAGAAACGGACAAGTAACAGTGGAAAAAGAGTCGAGAAGTCAACGATGGTGATGGATACGACACACATTAAGAAAACTTTCTGACAGCATTATCAAGCAGTCCTAGATTTAGAATATTGTGTCATGCTTTTAACACGTAGTGACAGTTCGTTTTAAGAAATGTCATAGTATTAACTATTATGTAGAAACAAAAAAAGTCAGTTATTCACTTTGGGAATTCAGACATATTCGCATTTTGCGCAGTATGTTCTTATAAACTCTTTGGTGTTATCAGTGTCACAGTTGGTCCGTGACCAAAGCTTGTGGAGAACAATCACATCTTGCGAAATTAGATGCTTAATGTTACCAGCAGAAACAGAATGAGAAATGATATGATCAGAAACTTTGAAGGAACTACAGCGTGCATCAAGTATATAGAGAGAAAGAAAATTAAGTGGTTTAGAATTCTCATTAGAATGTAGCCCGATAAATTACCACTACGCGCCTACAACAGTAGAAGATCAGGTTTTATCAGGTACAAGGGGGAGACAATATCCACACTAATGCCACAACAACTTGAGCTCACAGCATCCAATATGACACAATTGGCTCAAGACCGCAAACTTTAGCTCTCCACTGCGCTTCACCGCAACAGTTGATGGAAAAAATGAAGTAAACCTATTTACGTATCAATCTAAAATTCTTCACGTGTTTAGTTTAACGCAATTTCAGTACAATTCTAGCATTCACATTACCTCCTTATAGACATTATTCGCGCTTCGCTAATAAAGTATCACATTCATGAGGTGAGGGCATTATAAGGCAGTCAAATAAATAGAGGGAGATGAAAAACACATGGAGAAGAATAATGGTGACAAACGTGAAATGAATACAGAAGTCATGGACAGATTTTGAACATGTGGCACAGGACAAGGACGCTTTGAGTGTATATGCTGGAAACCTTGCGCTGTACAGAGCACTTGTTACCTACTCTTGCTCCGAATAAGTCAAATCAACATCATCATCACTTTTCATTTCTCTGTAGAAATAACTATTTTAAAAAAACGGAGACCATACTTCTTAGCCACCCTGACCCCCATACATAACCTAAAAGAGACCTAATGATAATTTTCAGACTAAGAACCAGCCATTGCAGACTCAAACACTAACTGTGCAACAAATTGAAAATCGGACAGACAGATGTATGCCCATGCGGGGAGACAAACAGACAATATAAATACGTATTCCAAAACTGTCAGCTCCACGAGAGGAGCAGTTTAGCTGCGTGGTCTTCTCCGACCCAGTTGAGGGAGAAACTGTATGGTGACGAGAGAAGTCTGAGACAGACTTTCCGCTTTATAAGAGTGATAGTTGTAGTTAACTGAGAGCGAACGACGAAGATGAAGTAGTTTTCTATACAGCGCAATGTTTCCAGCATATACATTCAAAGCGTCCATGCCATGTGCCAGCTGTTCACAATCTTTCTGTGTCTTCTGTATTCATTTCACGTTTGTCTCCATTATTCTTCTCCGTGTGCTCTTTCATTTCCCTCTATTTTTTATTACCCTGGGTGTTCCCGAACAAACACTACTGTTTTATAATGCTATCACCTGATTTTCTCTACATGTATCATATTCAACACCGGTGTGTTTACCTCAGCTCTTGTTTTACTGATATTTTTCTGATTATTTCCATCAGTTCCACACTGGTAATTTTGTCACATCATTTCAATCCCTCTTTTGTGAAAAAGCACCGATTTATGAAAGTAAGTGCACTAAACCATGTATGATGTCACTGTAAAGATTGTGATGTATATGTGCCCGTTAGTAATAAGTGAATTATGTTTATTGAGTGTAAAACTATACTGTATTTTTTTTCATACCATACATATGAAACAGTACAGCACAAACACTAAATTATTGTATTATGAGAGTTGAATAGCTTCTGTATGGTGCAGAACGCTGGACAGTAACAAAACAGGAAAAGTAAAAGATGTTCTCTTCGAATGTTATGTCCTAGTACCATCACCAACCAGAAACTGTTAACTCGGAACCATCAAGAAGATTCCCACACTTTCATAGCGGGTAGACTTTGGAACTGGATTGGCCTCATCCTCAGAAGAGATCCAGACACTATCAGCACAACAGCCATGCTTTGGACTCCAGACGGAGATGCCGACCAAAAACAACTTAGCGGAGAACTGTGGAAACAGAGAAGCACAGAGTGTATTAGAGTTGGGGAACCACATGAATGATGGAGACAGTTCCTACCCTACAAGAAGCCACAATGCATTCTTCACTTCTTCTTTGATCCTTAGCCGCCGACCGTCAAGGCAGTTAGTGGTCATTACGCCTGGTGGCGTCTTGTAGGGCAACAGCAAATTGATTCCACTTTGCTCGGTCGGCGGCCATCCTTCGTACAGTGCCCCAACTCTGGTTCATTCTTTGCATCTCAGCCTCCACAGTCCTCCGCCAAGTTGTTTTTGGTCGGCCTCTCTTTCGTTTTCCTTCAGGGGTTCATAGCATAGCTGTTCTTGTGATGGAATCGGGGTCTCTTCTGAGGACATGGCCAACCCAGCTCCAGTGTCTGCCAACTATGATGGTGTGCATGTCCTCTTGCTTGCTCCGAGTAAGCAGATCTTGGTTGTTGATGGTATTCGGCCAAAAGATTCGGTGAATTTTTCTTAGGCATGAAAAGAGGACAATTTCGACATTTCCATCTCTGTAACTCTCCAGCTCTCTGCGCCATAGAGAAGCACAGAAAGCACACAGCTTTGATATAATCCTAATTTTGTGCTTGTGCTGTACTGAGAGGACTTCCAGATGTTGTTAAACTAAAAAAGGCTGTTCTTGCTTTGTTCATTCTGTTGTTGATGTCTTTGCTTGCTCCGCCGTCTGTTGTTACTATGCATCCTAGGTATGTGAAGGCATCTGTCTGTTACAGTTGCTGATTCCTTACTGATATGGGCTCAAGGTTGCTCACATTGAGCGTCATGACCTCTGTCTTCTTTAGGTTGATGTTCAAGCCCACCTGCTGGCTATACTTATTAAGTCTATCCGTTTTTTCTTGGATGTGTTGATGTGAATGTGCTAGCAGTGAAATGTCATCTGCATATTCCAGATCTTCCAATGTAGAAAACGTGATGACAATGCATGATTGTCACTATTTGCACATTCAGTCGGCGGCCAACGACCAAAAAAAGGAGACATGTGAAATTATGTTCTAATTTAAAATTGTGTTTTATTTAGAATAGACAATACTGAAAATCACCATTGGTGACATTGAATATATAAATATGACTATGGTTGTATCCTATGCAGGAAAGCGTGCCGTCACACAGGGAGGTCTTCAAAACCTGCACGTGATGAGTGCGTCCAGGTTTTTCTCTGCAAATATTCTGTTCCTGACGCTTTTCATTCAAGGCACCTCAGCTCGTACGTCTAATATTTTTTTCAGCAGAATTTCTCGAGTTATTTTCGTTTATATTATTTCAGTTACGATTCAATTTAACGTTGTTCATATGGCGTATAATATTCTGCAGATGTGACAGAAATCAAGAAGACAATAGGAAAGGTCAGGGCAATATTCAACAACATGAGACAGATGCTTACATCTAGACAAATACCTTACAAATTTAAACTGAGAGTCAGCAAATGTTATATATGATAGGAAACCCTATGCAGGGCGATACAACAGGAGACAATCTGATCATCAACCCCCCCCACCCCCCCCCCCCCCCCCCCCCCCCCCCCCCCGTCGATCAAGTGTTCCGGCTCCTTAATCTCCTTTACGGCGGGGGGAGGGGAGGGGAGAGAGAGAAACTTGCGTCATGACTCCAAAGTGTCAGCCTCCTGTTGTCTTTACTTACTTACTTAGTCGTTCCCCTTCTACCGTGAGGTGTAGAGGTTTGGAAGAGAGAGCGCCAGACTATTCTATCGGCTGTCTTCCTCCTGGCCTGGTTCCATTCTAGTCCTCGGTCCTTCAAAGATTGTCTAATGTTGTCCTCCCAGCGGACTCTGGGTCGTCCTCGGGGTCTGGATCCTTGGCTCTTTGTTTCCCATGCTTGTCGTGGTAGCCGATCTTCTCCCATTCTGCAGACATGGCCAAACCATCTTAGTTGGGACTGTTCTACTTGGGTCTGTAGGGGGTGGCATTTTAGGCCTTGACGTATCGTCTGGTTGCGTACCATGTCTCTTCTTGTTACTTCAACCACCTTCCTCAGATACCTCATTTCTGAGGTTTGGATCTGGCTTTTATGGGTTGTAGTCATTGCCCATGACTCGCATCCATATGTCAAGACTGGGACATAGGTGGAGCGGTATACAGCCATCTTCGTTTTCTTACCAACCTCTCTCTTGCTGAGGAATCCTCGATTTATGGCCTGAAAAAGTCTCCTAGCTGCTGCTTTTCGAGTGGCCAACTCTTCTTTGATGCCTCCCTTTCGGTCTATAATAGCTCCGAGGTATTTAAAGTGGTCAACCTGCTCCAGGACCTGTTCTTCCAGCTTAATCTGATGCCTTCTTTCTTCTCGTGATATCACCATGGATTTTGTTTTAGAGCTGCTTATGTCCATCCCTCTCTTCTCCAGCTCTTCCTTCCAGACTTGCAGGTTGGATTGGAGATGTGCCTCAGATTTAGCAATCAGGGCAACATCATCAGCAAATGCCAGCTCTGAAATATAGACCTGTCTCATCTTCCAGTACCCCACTGAATACTTTCTTGTTCTCTCCTTACATGCCTTGATGACATCGTCCATAAGGAGTATGAAGAGGTAAGGTGATAGGATATCACCTTGTCTTACACCACTGGTGGTCCTGAACTCTTCTGACTTATGGTTTGCTGTCCTCACATAATTTCTGCAAGACTTGTAGAAGCTCTGTATAGCATGAATCAGAGGTGCTGGAATATTCTTCCTTGCCAAACAGTCCCAAAGCCTCCTGTTGTCATGTGCAGATAATTACTGTATGTCGTAGACACATGGACAATGAACAAGCAGTTTGGAGACAGAATTGAGGCCATTCAGATGTGAATATTTAAATTAATGGGGTGTATCTCGTGGAAAGAGAAGAAAACAAATGTGATAGGCACCCCACACTTCGTTATGTATGTGAACAACCTTCTGTTCCCAGGTTCCTTTCTTCAGTAGTTAGACGACAGTTACATAAACATGTAGAGTGGTCATACGACATCTAATGACATATATCAATATATGTGACGTCAAGTCCTCGACTCCCATTGGATGATGTTTATTTACAAGATTTACACGTGGCGAAAACAAAATGTCCATTTCTAGCAACAGATTGTGCAGGGTAAATACCTCTTGGCATACATTTTCTTTCTGATACAAGCTATCCCAACGTTATGGCCGTGGTATTTTTCTTGACACTGTGATCTATTACTTCTGACTATTTCAATTCCATTACTTGTTACATCAGCTCATAATCACTTCTATCTAGCACTGTGACTGTCAAGTTATGGATCTTACTGAGAACCGGACAACTCCGGAGTATTGAAACTTTCCCTGATCACAGCCTACTGTCACTGACCTCCATAACTGGCCAACTTGACCTTTTATCTATCAGCACTACGTACCCTGTCTCCTGATGAACGAACTTCTCATCTGACGAATTTTTTATCTTAAAATTCGTTCATACGACTTCTGTGGACAAAGCTGGTCGTCGTTCTTCTAAACTGCCTTTGTGTAGCGTACCGTAGACCATCATTATTGTTATTGTTAATAAGAACCGACCCTTCTGCACTCGGGACAAACCCATAGGTGCTCAGTCTCCCTCAGCAAATGTCGAAGAGTATGAATGCTAATTGTGCCTGTAGCATGCTGGTTGTACATACGACGGATGCATCCTCTCTCACGTCCATTTCTGCTAGTCCCACGTTTAAAGCCATACTCAACAGTCTCAGCCTTGTTGATTCATCCATTGCAATGTCATTATCCAGCAGGCGATCATTAATTGCCCTTAGTATCTCTCCCTTATCCATGTCCAGTGTCCCCACTATGGGTGCTCTCAAGGCCAGTCTGTCAGCTCTCTCATTGCCACGTACCCCTGCATGACCAGGACAGTAGACCATCGACTTCATCATCTCGATGCACTAGCACAGCAATATCGAGACGGCTGGTCCATCTCATTTGACCGCTGACAGAACCTGTGCGGTCCGTTTAGTCTGACTGACGTTTCTGAACTGCCCCTAAGAAGCTTGCTTCTCTTGTATCTATCGACTGAGCTTCCTCTTGAAGGGTCCTACTGTGCAAATATAACTGCGCATCTCTTTTAGTGTTCATTTAACCTTCACCTATTTGTGTTACAGTACCTGACTGATTTAATTACTGAAACTTCTAACTCGGTTACTTCCCTTAGACTACTAAACAGCAACATAAATAAAAAGACGCTAGAACTGTTAGGAATGAAAAGCGAATTAATAAAGGATATCAAAGTTAGACAGCTAAAATATTTTGGCCATATGAAAAGACATAACACCTTGCTAAAGACTACAATGAAAGGAGGCAAACGTTGCAAGAGGGAAGCCACAGCGCTATACAGTGGGAATGATAACATCCAAATGGACAGGAAAGAGTCTATTCAGGAGTGCACCATCAAGACAGGAAAGAATCTGTCAGCGTTTGGCACCAATCCAAGACAGGGAAAGAAGGAATCTGTCAAAGTGGCACCATCAAGACAGGAAAGAGTTCTATCAGAGTTCCCCCGTTAGTGCACCATCAAGAAAGAAAGAGAGTCTATCAGAGTGCCCTCAAGACAAGAAAAGTGTCTATCAGAGAAATTTCCCCACCCCCCCCCCCCTTTTGTGCACCATCAAGACAAGAAAAAATATATCAGAGCTAACTCAGTGTGCATCCACCGTCAAGACAGGAAAAGAGTCTATCAGAGTGCATGCTACCATCAAGACAGGAAATAGTCTATGGAATGTGGTAGAGTGCACCTGACTATCATAGACAAGAGACAAAACCGTAGTTTAGATCCATTGCAGCCAAAATTTTGATGTTGGAGGGATGGCACCTGATGAAGGATCACTTCTTGTGGCTTTGCGTAGAAATCCCCGTCTGTGGTTCGAGAGGCTCCTTGATCAGGATCTCTTGTGGCTGTTAGAAATCCCCCGTCTGGGGTTCGGGAGGGCTCTAATGAGGATCATGTGGCTGTTAGAACTGTTAGTGTGTGTGTTGGGAGGCTTCTATCTGATGAGGAAGCACAGCATGACGACGGACCTTGTTATGTGTGTTTTTTCAAGGGATTTTTTAGGCTGATGGGTGTTATGAAGTGCATTCTTTCATTATGCTCAACAGTGCGACTTATAAAAATTTATTATGTTTTTAATGCTTATCGTTATCTATTAGGACGACGACGCATATCGGTCTTCAATTTACTGTCAAACTCCGTATAGGATTCATGGTGCCACCTGAAATAAACCTTCAATCCAGGACCATGCGCTAAAGTAGTCTACGTGGGTCCTTGATGCCGGTGGTTAATTTCTTTGCCACAATTTTGTTTTGCAAAATTGATATTTGGCCCCCCCCCTGCATGCCTCATGTCCCCCCACGACACATATAATTAGTGACCTGCTCGACATTATAAATTCGTAGAGTGCTATGTACTTTTGTGGTAGGAGCTGGATCAGAGACAACTTCCCCCCCCCCCCCCCCCCCCCCCCCACCCCCCCCCCCCCCCCCCCCACCCCCCACTCCGTACCCCCCCCCCCCCCCACACCCCCCACCCCCACCCGGCCCCCCACCCCCCCCCCCACCCCACCACACCCTCCCCCGCCCGGTAATTTCCCACCCAATTTGTTTGCACCCCGCCCCCCCCTCCCCCCCCCCACCACCCCCCCCCACCCCCCCCCACCACCCCCCCGCTCCCCCCTCCACCCCCTCCCCCCCCCGCCCCCCCCTCCCTCCCCCCCCCCCCCTCACTCTCCCCCCCCCCCCCCCCCCCCCCCCCGCCCCCCCACGCCCCCCCCCCCCACCCCCCCCCCCCCCCCTCCCCCCCCCCCCCACCCCCTCCCCCCCCCCCCCCCCCGACCCTCCCCCCCCCCCCCCCACCCCGCCCCCCCCCCCCCCCCCCCTCCACCCCACCCACCCCCCACCCCACCCCCCCCCCCCGCCCCCCCGCCCCCCCCCCCCCAGCAGTACACGGGAGGTATATATAAACACTACTATAATTTGAAGAGATTTTTCGGAGAGGAGAACCAAAAAAAAAAAATAATTCGATGGAATTATTTATTATATTGCACATATAACATTGCTTTTGTCCCATTTTATATTTAAAAAAAAAAAAAAATACATTTTATTGCACATATGACGTGGTTTTATAATAACATATCAATCGTACTCAAAATATTTTAATCTTTTGAAAGTTTAAATATAAAAGGTAATAATATGCTTGTTTATGATAGCCATGCTCGTCATCTTACGTCACGCAAGGGTGTTTTTTTTTTAAATAGATTCCCTGTGGGAAAAGGTGTCTTCAATCAATCACTTTCTTTTTGCTCTCAAGCAGTATAGGACTTCAAAAAACACATGCCAAGTTCTGCTATCACGTGTCATTAGCTCAGTGTCTTTACACCGTCTTTCTCTTCCACTTTCACTTCTATTCTGCCTCCATTTCTCTTCCTTTCCATATTTTATTAGTTTGCCTCTTCTGCTTTCGCTGAACCCTGTGGATTCCAGAAGAAATCCTTGTTATGCTATCAACAAGTTTCCTCAATGTGTGTCATATCCATCGCCAGCGTCTTCTTCTCATCTCTTGTTCCACTCACACTTGTCCAGATCTTGTCATCAGTTCCACAAGGTTTCTTATTTGGCAGGTATTTACAGTAACCTATTTGCGTAACGGCAACTACATAGTTTTAACACACCTGAGAGTTTTGCGAAAATTGAAATATTTTAGCCCTCCCCACTCCCCTCTTTAAAAGAAAAAAACACACTACACCAGTTGTTTTTTTTAAACAGTATCATCATTTTCCTTTTCACCCCTTATGGAGAATAACGTAGAGCCACCACTGTAGCTGGTCTTCCTGCAAGAACCCAACAACATACATTCACCATAGAGCCACCACTGCAGCTGGTCGTCTTGCAAGAACCCAACAACATACATTCACCATAGAGCCACTACTGTAGCTGGTCTTCTTGCAAGAACCCAACAACATACATTCACCATAGAGCCAGCACTGCAGCCGGTCTTCTTGCAAGAACCCAACAACATACATTCACCATAGAGCCATAACTGTAGCTGGTCTTCTTGCAAGAACCCAACAACATACATTCACCATAGAGCCACCACTGTAGCCGGACTTCTTGAGAGAACCCAACAACATACATTCACCATAGAGCCACAACTGTAGCTGGTCTTCTTGCAAGAACCCAACAACATACATTCACCATAGAGCCACCACTGTAGCTGGTCTTCTTGCAAGAACCAAACAACATACATTCACCATAGAGCCGCCACTGTAGCTGGTCTTCTTGCACGAACTCAACAGCATACATTCACCATAGAGCCACCACTGTAGCTGGTCATCTTGCAAGAACCCAACAGCATACATTCACCATAGAACCACCACTGTAGCTGGTCATCTTGCAAGAACCCAACAACATACATTCACCATAGATCCACCACTGTAGCTGGTCATCTTGCAAGAACCCAACAACATAACATTCACCATAGAGCCACCACTGTAGCATGGTCATCTTGCAAGAACCCAACAACATACATTCACACCATTTAGAGCCACCACTGTAGCTGGTCTTCTTGCAAGAACCCAACAACATTATATTCACCATAGAGCCACCCATGTAGGGCTGGTCATTCTTGCATGAAGACCCAACCAGCATACATTTCACCATAGAACCCACCCACTGTAGGCTGGTCATCTTGCAAGAACCCAAACAACATACATTTACCATAGAGCCACCACTGTAGCTTTGTCTTCTTGCAGAGAACCCACACACATTCATTCAACATAGAGCCACCACATGTAGCTGGGGTCTTCTTGCAAAAAAAACCCAAAACAAACATACATTCATCCATAAGAGCCACCAACTATAAGCTGGTTCTCTGCAAGAACCCAACAACATACAATCACAATAGAACCACCACTGTAGCTGGTCTTCTTGCAAGAACCCAACCGCATACATTCAAAATAGAACCACCACTGTAGCTGGTCTTCTTGCAAGAACCCAACAGCATACATTCACTATAAAACCACCACTGTAGCTGGTCTTCTTGCAAGAACCCAACAACATACATTCACCATAGAGCCACCACTGTAGCTGGTCTTCTTGCAAGAACCCAACAGCATACATTTACCATAGAACCACCACTGCAGCTGGTCATCTTGCAAGAACCCAACAGCATACATTCACTATAGAGCCACCACTGTAAGTTGTCTTCTTGCAAGAACCCAACAACATACATTCACCATAGAGCCACCACTGTAACTGGTCTTCTTGCAAGAACCCAACAGCATACATTCACCATAGAACCACCACTGTAGCTGGTCTTCTTGCAAGAACCCAACATTATGTCATTCACCATAGAGCCACCACTTGTAGCTGGTCAATCTTTGCAAGAAACCGAACAGCAAACATTATCATAGAACCACCACTGTAAATCTGGTCTTCTTGCAAGAACACCAACAGCATTAACATTCACCATAGAAACACCATTGTAGCTGGTCATCTTTGCAAGAACGCAACAGCATACATTCACCTATAGAACCACCACACTGTAGCTGTCTTCTTGCACGAACCCAACAGACATACATTCACCATAGAAAAAAACCACCACTGTAGCTGGTCATCTTGAAAGAACCCACCAGCATACATTCACCATAGATACCACCATCTGTAGCTGGTCTTCTTGCAAGAACCCAACAGCATACATTCACCATAGAAACCACCACTGTAGCTGGTTACATCTTGCAAGAACTCAAACAGCATACATTCAACACAGAACCACCACTGTAGCTGGTTCATCTTGCAAGAACCCAACATCATTACAAATCACCATAGAGCCAACCACTGTAGCTGGACTTCTTGCAAGAACCCAACAGCATACATTCACCATAGAGCCACCACTGTAGCTGGTCATCATGCAAGAACCCAACAGCATACATTCACCATAGAAAACACCAACTGTAGCTGGTCATCATTGCAAGAAATAAATACCCAACAACATTCATTCACCATAGAGCCACCACTGTAGCTGTCATACTTGCAAGAACCCAACAATGCAATACATTCACCATAGAGCCACCACTGTAGCTGGTCATCTTGCAAAAGAACCCAACAACATTAAACATTCACCATAGAGCCACAAACTTGTAGCTGGTTTTCTTGCAAAAGAACCCATACAACAATTATACATTCACCACACATAGAGCCATTACTGATAGCTGGTCATCTTTGCAAGAACCCAACAGCATACATTTCACCATAGAAACCACCACTGTAGCTGGTTCATCTTGCATGAACCCTAACAACATACATTCAACATAGAGCCACCACTGTAGCATTGTGCTTCTTGCAAGAACCCAACAACATACATTCAACATAGAGCCACCACTGTAGCTGGTCTTCTTGCAAAAACCCAACAACATACATTCACCATAGAACCACCACTGTAGCTGGTCTTCTTGCAAGAACCCAACAACATACATTCACCATAGAACCACCACTGTAGCTGGTCTGCTTGCAAGAACCCAACCGCAATATCATTCATCATAGAACCACCACTGTAGCTGGTCTTCTTGCAAGAACCCAACAGCATACATTCACTAAAAAAAACCACGCCACTGTAACTGGTCTTCTGCAAGAACCCAACTAACATACATTCACCATATAGAGCACCACTGTAGCTGGTCTTCTTGCAAGAACCCAACAGCACTACATTTACTATAGAACCACCACTGTAGCTGGTCTTCTTGCAAGAACCCAACATCATGCATTCACCATAGAGCCACCACTGTAGCTGGTCATCTTGCAAGAACCCAACAGCATACATTCACCATAGAGCCACCACTGTAGCTGGTCTTCTTGCAAGAACCCAACAACATACATTCACCATAGAGCCACCACTGTAACTGGTCATCTTGCAAGAACCCAACAGCATACATTCACCATGGAACCACCACTGTAGCTGGTCTTCTTGCAAGAACCCAACAGCATACATTCACCATAGAACCACCACTGTAGCTGGTCATTTTGAAAGAACCCAACAGCATACATTTACCATAGAACCACCACTGTAGCTGGTCTTCTTGCAAGAAAACAACAGCATACATTCACCACAGAACCACCACTGTAGCTGGTCATCTTGCAAGAATCCAACATCATACATTCACCATAGAACCACCACTGTAGCTGGTCATCTTGCAAGAACCCAACAGCATACATTTACAATAGAACCACCACTGTAGCTGGTCATCTTGCAAGAACCCAACAGCATACATTCACCATAGAACCACCACTGCAGCTGGTCTTCTTGCAAGAACCCAACATCATGCATTCACCATAGAGCAACCACTGTAGCTGGTCATCTTGCAAGAACCCAACAGCATACATTCACTATAGAGCTACCACTTTAGCTGGTCATCTTGCAAGAACCCAACAACATATATTCACCATAGAGCCACCACTGTAGCTGGTCATCTTGCAAGAACCCAACAGCATACATTCACCATAGAACCACCACTGTAGCTGGTCATCTTGCAAGAACCCAACAACATACATTTACCATAGAGCCACCACTGTAGCTTGTCTTCTTGCAAGAACCCAACAACATACATTCAACATAGAGCCACCACTGTAGCTGGTCTTCTTGCAAAAACCCAACAACATACATTCACCATAGAGCCACCACTGTAGCTGGTCTTCTTGCAAGAACCCAACAACATACAATCACCATAGAACCACCACTGTAGCTGGTCTTCTTGCAAGAACCCAACCGCATACATTCAAAATAGAACCACCACTGTAGCTGGTCTTCTTGCAAGAACCCAACAGCATACATTTACTATAAAACCACCACTGTAACTGGTCTTCTTGCAAGAACCCAACAACATACATTCACCATAGAGCCACCACTGTAGCTGGTCTTCTTGCAAGAACCCAACAGCATACATTTACCATAGAACCACCACTGCAGCTGGTCATCTTGCAAGAACCCAACAGCATTCATTCACTATAGAGCCACCACTGTAGGTTGTCTTCTTGCAAGAACCCAACAACATACATTCACCATAGAGCCACCACTGTAACTGGTCTTCTTGCAAGAACCCAACAGCATACATTCACCATAGAACCACCACTGTAGCTGGTCTTCTTGCAAGAACCCAACATTATGCATTCACCATAGAGCCACCACTGTAGCTGGTCATCTTGCAAGAAACCAACAGCAAACATTCATCATAGAACCACCACTGTAACTGGTCTTCTTGCAAAAACCCAACAGCATACATTCACCATAGAGCCACCATTGTAGCTGGTCATCTTGCAAGAACCCAACAGCATACATTCACCATAGAACCACCATTGTAGCTGGTCTTCTTGCAAGAACCCAACAACATACATTCACCATAGAGCCACCACTGTAACTGGTCTTCTTGCAAGAACCCAACAGCATACATTCACCATAGAACCACCACTGTTGTTGGTCATTCTTCTTCTGCAAGAAGACCCCAAACATTATGCATTCACCATAGAGCCACCACTGTAGCTGGTCATCTTGCAAGAAACCAACAGCAAACATTCATCATAGAACCACCTCTGTAACTGGTCTTCTTGCAAGAACCCAACAGCATACATTCAGCATAGAGCCACCATTGTAGCTGGTCATCTTGCAAGAACCCAACAGCATACATTCACCATAGAACCACCATTGTAGCTGGTCATCTTGCAAGAACCCAACAGCATACATTCACCATAGAACCCGACTGTAGCTGGTCTTCTTGCACGAACCCAACAGCATACATTCACCATAGAACCACCACTGTAGCTGGTCATCTTGAAAGAACCCACCAGCATACATTCACCATTGAACCACCACTGTAGCTGGTCTTCTTGCAAGAAACCAACAGCATACATTCACCATAGAACCACCACTGTAGCTGGTCATCTTGCAAGAACTCAACAGCATACATTCACCACGAAACCACAACTGTAGCTGGTCATCTTGCAAGAACCCAACATCATACATTCACCATAGAGCCACCACTGTAGCTGGTCTTCTTGCAAGAACCCAACAGCATACATTCACCATAGAGCCACCACTGTAGCTGGTCATCTTGCAAGAACCCAACAGCATACATTCACCATAGAACCACCACTGTAGCTGGTCATCTTGCAAGAACCCAACAACATACATTCACCATAGAGCCACCACTGTAGCTGGTCATCTTGCAAGAACCCAACAACATACATTCACCATAGAGCCACCACTGTAGCTGGTCATCTTGCAAGAACCCAACAACATACATTCAAAATAGAGCCACCACTGTAGCTGGTTTTCTTGCAAGAACCCAACAACATACATTCACCATAGAGCCATTACTGTAGCTGGTCATCTTGCAAGAACCCAACAGCATACATTCACCATAGAACCACCACTGTAGCTGGTCATCTTGCATGAAGCCAACAACATACATTCAACATTGAGCCACCACTGTAGCTTGTCTTCTTGCAAGAACCCAACAACATACATTCAACATAGAGCCACCACTGTAGTTGGTCTTCTTGCAAAAACCCAACAACATACATTCACCATAGAACCACCACTGTAGCTGGTCATCTTGCAAGAACCCAACAACATACATTCAAAATAGAGCCACCACTGTAGCTGGTTTTCTTGCACGAACCCAACAGCATACATTCACCATAGAACCACCACTGTAGCTGGTCATCTTGAAAGAACCCACCAGCATACATTCACCATTGAACCACCACTGTAGCTGGTCTTCTTGCAAGAAACCAACAGCATACATTCACCATAGAACCACCACTGTAGCTGGTCATCTTGCAAGAACTCAACAGCATACATTCACCACGAAACCACAACTGTAGCTGGTCATCTTGCAAGAACCCATCATCATACATTCACCATAGAGCCACCACTGTAGCTGGTCTTCTTGCAAGAACCCAACAGCATACATTCACCATAGAGCCACCACTGTAGCTGGTCATCTTGCAAGAACCCAACAGCATACATTCACCATAGAACCACCACTGTAGCTGGTCATCTTGCAAGAACCCAACAACATACATTCACCATAGAGCCACCACTGTAGCTGGTCTTCTTGCAAGAACCCAACAACATACATTCACCATAGAACCACCACTGTAGCTGGTCATCTTGCATGAACCCAACAACATACATTCAAAATAGAGAGCCACCACTGTAGCTGGTTTTCTTGCAAGAACCCAACAACATACATTCACCATAGAGCCATTACTGTAGCTGGTCATCTTGCAAGAACCCAACAGCATACATTCACCATAGAACCACCACTGTAGCTGGTCATCTTGCATGAACCCAACAACATACATTCAACATTGAGCCACCACTGTAGCTTGTCTTCTTGCAAGAACCCAACAACATACATTCAACATAGAGCCACCACTGTAGCTGGTCTTCTTGCAAGAACCCAACAACATACATACACCATAGAACCACCACTGTAGCTGGTCTTCTTGCAAGAACCCAACAGCATACATTCATCATAGAACCACCACTGTAGCTGGTCTTCTTGCAAGAACGCAACAGCATACATTCACCATAAAACCACCACTGTAACTGGTCTTCTTGCAAGAACCCAACAACATACATTCACCATAGAGCCACCACTGTAGCTGGTCTTCTTGCAAGAACCCAACAGCATACATTTACTATAGAACCACGACTGTAGCTGGTCTTCTTGCAAGAACCCAACATCATGCATTCACCATAGAGCCACCACTGTAGCTGGTCATCTTGCAAGAACCCAACAGCATACATTCACCATAGAGCCACCACTGTAGCTGGTCTTCTTGCAAGAACCCAACAACATACATTCACCATAGAGCCACCACTGTAACTGGTCTTCTTGCAAGAACCCAACAGCATACATTCACCATAGAACCACCACTGTAGCTGGTCTTGTTGCAAGAACCCAACATCATGCATTCACCATAGAGCCAACACTGTAGCTGGTCATCTTGCAAGAAACCAACAGCAAACATTAAACATAGAACCACCACTGTAACTGGTCTTCTTGCAAGAACCCAACAGCATACATTCACCACAGAGCCACCATTGTAGCTGGTCATCTTGCAAGAACCCAACAGCATACATTCACCATAGAACCACCACTGTAGCTGGTCATCTTGCAAGAACCCAACAGCATACATTCACCATAGAACCACCACTGTAGCTGGTCTTCTTGCAAGAACCCAACAGCATACATTCACCATAGAACCATCACTGTAGCTGGTCATTTTGAAAGAACCCAACAGCATACATTCACCATAGAACCACCACTGTAGCTGGTCTTCTTGCAAGAACCCAACAGCATACATTCACCACAGAACCACCACTGTAGCTGGTCATCTTGCAAGAACCCAACAGCATACATTCACCACAGAACCACCACTGTAGCTGGTCATCTTGCAAGAACCCAACATCATACATTCACCATAGAACCACCACTGTAGCTGGTCATCTTGCAAGAACCAAACAGCATACATTTACAATAGAACCACCACTGTGGCTGGTCATCTTGCAAGAACCCAACAGCATACATTCACCATAGAACCACCACTGCAGCTGGTCTTCTTGCAAGAACCCAACATCATGCATTCACCATAGAGCAACCACTGTAGCTGGTCATCTTGCAAGAACCCAACAGCATACATTCACTATAGAGCCACCACTGTAGCTGGTCTTCTTGCAAGAACCCAACATCATACATTCACCATAGAGAGCCTACCACTGTAAGTTGTCTTCTTGCAAGAACCCAACAGCATACATTCACCATAGAACCACCACTGTAGCTGGTCTTCTTGCAAGAACCCAACATTATGCATTCACCATAGAGCCACCACTGTAGCTGGTCATCTTGCAAGAAACCAACAGCAAACATTCATCATAGAACCACCACTGTAACTGGTCTTCTTGCAAGAACCCAACAGCATACATTCACCATAGAGCCACCATTGTAGCTGGTCATCTTGCAAGAACCCAACAGCATACATTCACCATAGAGCCACCACTGTAGCTGGTCTTCTTGCAAGAACCCAACAGCATACATTTACCATAGAACCACCACTGCAGCTGGTCATCTTGCAAGAACCCAACAGCATACATTCACTATAGAGCCACCACTGTAGGTTGTCTTCTTGCTAGAACCCAACAACATACATTCTCCATAGAGCCACCACTGTAACTGGTCTTCTTGCAAGAACCCAACAGCATACATTCACCATAGAACCACCACTGTAGCTGGTCTTCTTGCAAGAACCCAACAGCATACATTCACCATAGAACCACCACTGTAGCTGGTCATCTTGCAGGAGCCCAAACAGCATACATTCACCATAGAACCACCATTGTAGCTGGTCATCTTGCAAGAACCCAACAGCATACATTCACCATAGAACCACCACTGTAGCTGGTCTTCTTGCACGAACCCAACAGCATACATTCACCATAGAACCACCACTGTAGCTGGTCATCTTGAAAGAACCCACCAGCATACATTCACCATAGAACCACCACTGTAGCTTGTCTTCTTGCAAGAAACCAACAGCATACATTCACCATAGAACCACCACTGTAGCTGGTCATCTTGCAAGAACTCAACAGCATACATTCACCACAAAACCACAACTGTAGCTGGTCATCTTGCAAGAACCCAACATCATACATTCACCATAGAGCCACCACTGTAGCTGGTCTTCTTGCAAGAACCCAACAGCATACATTCACCATAGAGCCACCACTGTAGCTGGTCATCTTGCAAGAATCCCAACAGCAATACATTCACCATAAACCAAACCACTGTAGCTGGTCATCTTGCCAAGAACCCAACAACCATAACATTTCACCATAGAAGCCAAAAAACACTGTAGCTGGTCATTTTGCAAGAACCCAACAGCATACATTCACCATAGAGCCACCACTGTAGCTGGTCATCTTGCAAGAACCCAACAACATACATTCACCATAGAGCCACCACTGTAGCTGGTTTTCTTGCAAGAACCCAACAACATACATTCACCATAGAGCCATTACTGTAGCTGGTCATCTTGCAAGAACCCAACAGCATACATTCACCATAGAACCACCACTGTAGCTGGTCATCTTGCATGAACCCAACAACATACATTCAATTACATAGAGCCCACCACTGTAGCTTGTCTTTCCTTGCAAGAACCCAACAACATACATTTCAACATTAGAGCCACCACTGTAGTTGGTCTCTCTTGCACAAACCCAACAACATACATTCACCATAGAACCACCACTGTTAGCTGGGTCTTCTTGCAAGAACCCAACAACATACATTCACCATAGAACTACCACTGTAGCTGGGTCTTATTAGCAAGAACCCAACCGCATACATTCTCATCTTAGAAACCACCACTGTAGAACTGGTCCTCTTGCAAGAAACCCAACCGCATACATTCATTATAAAACCACCACTGTAACTGGTCTTCTTGCAAGAACCCAACAACATTCATTCACCATAGAGCCACCACTGTAACTGGTCTTCTTGCAAGAACCAACAGCATACATTTACTACTATAGAACCACCACTGTAAGACTGGTCTTCTTGCACAAGAACCCAACATCATGCATTCACCATAGAGCCACCACTGTAGCTGGTCATCTTGCAAAGAACCCAACAGACATACATTCACCTATAGAGCCACCACTGTAAGCTGGTCTTCTTGCAAGAACCCAACAACACATACATTCACATAGAGCCACCACTGTAACTGGTCTTCTTGCAAGAACCCAACAGCATACATTCACCATAGAACCCACCACTGTAGCTGGTCTTGTTGCAATGAACCCAACATCATGCATTCACCAATAGAGCCAACACTGTAAGCTGGTCATCTTGCAAGAAACCAACAGCAAACATTAATCATGATAGTACCACCACTGTAAACTGGTCTTCTTGCAAGAACCCAACAGCATACAATCACCATAGGAGCCAACCATTGTAGCAGGATCATCTTGCAAGAACCCAACAGCATACATTCACCATAGAACCACCACTGTAGCTGGTCAAATCTTGCAAAGAACCCAAAAACAGCATACATTCACCATAGAACCACCACTGTAGCTGGGCTTCTTGCAAGAACCCAACAGCATACATTCACCATAGAACCACCACTGTAGCTGGTCATTTTGAAAGAACCCAACAGCATACATTCACCATAGAACCACCACTGTAGCTGGTCTTCTTGCAAGAACCCAACAGCATACATTCACCACAGAACCACCACTATAGCTGGTCATCTTGCAAGAACCCAACAGCATACATTCACCACAGAACCACCACTGTAGCTGGTCATCTTGCAAGAACCCAACATCATACATTCACCATAGAACCACCACTGTAGCTGGTCATCTTGCAAGAACCCAACAGCATACATTTACAATAGAACCACCACTGTAGCTGGTCATCTTGCAAGAACCCAACAGCATACATTCACCATAGAACCACCACTGCAGCTGGTCTTCCTTGCAAGAACCAACATCATGCATTCACCATAGAGCAACCACTGTAGCTGGTCATCTTGCAAGAAAATAAAAAAACCAACAGCATACATTCACTATAGAGCCACCACTGTACCTGGTCTTCTTGCAAGAACCCAACAAATACATTACATTCACCATAGAGCCACCACTGTAACTGGTCTTCTTGCAAGAACCCAACAGCATACATTCACCATAGAACCACCACTGTAGCTGGTCTTCTTGCAAGAACCCAACATCATGCATTCACCATAGAGCTACCACTGTAGCTGGTCATCTTGCAAGAAACCAACACCAAACAGTCATCATAGAACCACCACTGTAGCTGGTCTTCTTGCAAGAACCCAACAGCATACATTCACCATAGAGCCACCATTGTAGCTGGTCATCTTGCAAGAACCCAACAGCATACATTCACCATAGAACAACCACTGTAGCTGGTCATCTTGCAAGAACCCAACAGCATACATTCACCATAGAACCACCACTGTAGCTGGTCTTCTTGCACGAACCCAACAGCATATATTCACCATAGAACCACCACTGTAGCTGGTCATCTTGAAAGAACCCAACAACATACATTCACCATAGAGCCACCACTGTAGCTGGTCATCTTGCAAGAACCCAACAACATACATTCACCATAGAGCCACCACTGTAGCTGATCTTCTTGCAAGAACCCAACAACATACATTCACCATAGAGCCACCACTGTAGCTGGTCATCTTGCAAGAACCCAACAACATACATTCACCATAGAGCCACCACTGTAGCTGGTCTTCTTGCAAGAACCCAACAACATACATTCACCATAGAGCCACCACTGTAGCTGGTCATCTTGCAAGAACCCAACAGCATACATTCACCATAGAGCCACCACTGTAGCTGGTCATCTTGCAAGAACCCAACAACATACATTCACCATAGAGCCACCACTGTAGCTGGTTTTCTTTCAAGAACCCAACAACATACATTTACCATAGAGCCATTACTGTAGCTGGTCATCTTGCAAGAACCCAACAGCATACATTCACCATAGAACCACCAGGGAAGCTGGTCATCTTGCAAGAACCCAACAACATACATTCACCATAGAGCCACCACTGTAGCTTGTCTTCTTGCAAGAACCCAACAACATACATTCAACATAGAGCCACCACTGTAGCTGGTCTTCTTGCAAAAACCCAACAACATACATTCACTATAGAACCACCACTGTAACATGGTCATTCTTGCAAGAACCCAACAAACATACATTCACCATAGTACCACCACTGTAGCTGGTCTTCTTGCAAGAACCCAACCGCATACATTCACCATAGAACCACCACTGTAGCTGGTCTTCTTGCAAGAACCCAACAGCATACATTCACCATAAAACCACCACTGTAACTGGTCTTCTTGCAAGAACCCAACAACATACATTCACCATAGAGCCACCACTGTAGCTGGCCTTCTTGCAAGACCCCAACAGCATACATTTACCATAGAACCACCACTGTAGCTGGTCTTCTTGCAAGAACCCAAAATCATGCATTCACAATAGAGCCACCACTGTAGCTGGTCATCTTGCAAGAACCCAACAGCATACATTCACCATAGAGCCACCACTGTAGCTGGTCTTCTTGCAAGAACCCAACAACATAAATTCACCATAGAGCAACCACTGTAACTGGTCTTCTTGCAAGAACCCAACAGCATACATTCACCATAGAACAACCACTGTAGCTGGTCTTCTTGCAAGAACCCAACATCATGCATTCACCATAGAGCCACCACTGTAGCTGGTCATCTTGCAAGAAACCTACAGCAAACATTAATCATAGAACCACCACTGTAACTGGTCTTCTTGCACGAACCCAAAAGCATACATTCACCATAGAGCCACCATTGTAGCTGGTCATCTTGCAAAAACGCAACATCATACATTCACCATAGAACCACCACTGTAGCTGGTCATCTTGCAAGAACCCAACAGCATACATTTACAATAGAACCACCACTGTAGTTGGTCATCTTGCAAGAACCCAACAGCATACATTCACCATAGAACTACCACTGTAGCTGGTCTTCTTGCAAGAACCCAACAGCATACATTCACCATAGAACCACCACTGTAGCTGGTCATCTTGCTAGAACCCAACAGCATACATTCACCATAGAGCCACCACTGTAGCTGGTCTTCTTGCAAGAACCCAACAGCATACATTCATCATAGAACCACCACTGTAGCTGGTCTTCTTGCAAGAACCCAACAGCATACATTCACCATAGAACCACCACTGTAGCTGGTCTTATTGCAAGAATCCAACAGCATACATTCACCATAGAACCACCACTGTAGCTGGTCATCTTGCAAGAACCCAACGGCATACATTCACCATAGAACTACCACTGTAGCTGGTCTTCTTGCAAGAACCCAACAGCATACATTAACCATAGAACCACCACTGTAGCTGGTCATCTTGCTAGAACCCAACAGCATACATTCACCATAGAGCCACCACTGTAGCTGGTCTTCTTGCAAGAACCCAACAGCATACATCACCATAGAACCACCACTGTAGCTGGTCTTCTTGCAAGAACCCAACAGCATACATTCACCATAGAACCACCACTGTAGCTGGTCTTATTGCAAGAATCCAACAGCATACATTCACCATAGAACCACCACTGTAGCTGGTCTTCTTGCAAGAACCCAACAGCATACATTCACTATAGAACCACCACTGTAGCTGATCTTCTTGCAAGATCCCAACCGCATACATTCACCATAGAACCACCACTGTAGCTGGTCTTCTTGCAAGAACCCAACAGCATACATTCACCATAGAACCACCACTGTAGCTGGTCTTCTTGCAAGAACCCAACAGCATACATTCACCATAGAACCACCACTGTATCTGGTTTTCTTGCAAGAACCCAACCGCATACATTCACCATAGAACCACCACTGTAGCTGGTCTTCTTGCATAGAACCCAACAGCATACATTCACCATAGAACCACCACTGTAGCTGATCTTCTTGCAAGAACCCAACAGCATACATTCACCATAGAACCACCACTGTAGCTGGTCTTCTTGCAAGAAATCAACAGCATACATTCACCATAGAACCACCACTGTAGCTGGTCTTCTTGCAAGAACCCAACAGCATACATTCACCATAGAACCACTACTGTAGCTGGTCTTCTTGCAAGAACCCAACAGCATACATTCACCATAGAACCACTACTGTAGCTGGTCTTCTTGCAAGAACCCAACAGCATACATTCACCATAGAACCACTACTGTAGCTGGTCTTCTTGCAAGAACCCAACAGCATACATTCACCATAGAACCACCACTGTAGCTGGTCTTCTTGCAAGAACCCAACTGCATACATTCACCATAGAACCACAACTGTAGCTGGTCTTTTTGCAAGAACCCAACAGCATACATTCACCACAGAACCACCACTGTAGCTGGTCTTCTTGCAAGAACCCAACATCATACATTCACCATAGAGCCACCACTGTAGCTGGTCTTCTTGCAAAAACCCAACAGCATACATTCACAATAGAACCAACACTGTAACTGGTCTTCTTGCAAGAACCCAACAGCATACATTCACCATAGAACCACCAGACTAGCTGTCTTCTTGCAAGAACCCAACAGCATACATTCACCATAGAACCACCAGTGTAGCTGGTCTTCTTGCAAGAACCCAACAGCATACATTCACCATAGAGCCACCACTGTAGCTGGTCTTCTTGCAAGAACCCAACAGCATACATTTACCATAGAACCACCACTGCAGCTGGTCATCTTGCAAGAACCCAACAGCATACATTCACTATAGAGCCACCACTGTAGGTTGTCTTCTTGCTAGAACCCAACAACATACATTCACCATAGAGCCACCACTGTAACTGGTCTTCTTGCAAGAACCCAACAGCATACATTCACCATAGAACCACCACTGTAGCTGGTCTTCTTGCAAGAACCCAACAGCATACATTCACCATAGAACCACCACTGTAGCTGGTCATCTTGCAGGAGCCCAACAGCATACATTCACCATAGAACCACCATTGTAGCTGGTCATCTTGCAAGAACCCAACAGCATACATTCACCATAGAACCACCACTGTAGCTGGTCTTCTTGCACGAACCCAACAGCATACATTCACCATAGAACCACCACTGTAGCTGGTCATCTTGAAAGAACCCACCAGCATACATTCACCATAGAACCACCACTGTAGCTTGTCTTCTTGCAAGAAACCAACAGCATACATTCACCATAGAACCACCACTGTAGCTGGTCATCTTGCAAGAACTCAACAGCATACATTCACCATAGAGCCACCACTGTAGCTGGTCATCTTGCAAGAACCCAACAACATACATTCACCATAGAGCCACCACTGTAGCTGGTCATCTTGCAAGAACCCAACAACATACATTCACCATAGAGCCACCACTGTAGCTGGTTTTCTTGCAAGAACCCAACAACATACATTCACCATAGAGCCATTACTGTAGCTGGTCATCTTGCAAGAACCCAACAGCATACATTCACCATAGAACCACCACTGTAGCTGGCCATCTTGCATGAACCCAACAACATACATTCAACATAGAGCCACCACTGTAGCTTGTCTTCTTGCAAGAACCCAACAACATACATTCAACATAGAGCCACCACTGTAGTTGGTCTTCTTGCACAAACCCAACAACATACATTCACCATAGAACCACCACTGTAGCTGGTCTTCTTGCAAGAACCCAACAACATACATTCACCATAGAACTACCACTGTAGCTGGTCTTATTGCAAGAACCCAACCGCATACATTCATCATAGAACCACCACTGTAGCTGGTCCTCTTGCAAGAACCCAACAGCATACATTCACTATAAAACCACCACTGTAACTGGTCTTCTGGCAAGAACCCAACAACATTCATTCACCATAGAGCCACCACTGTAGCTGGTCTTCTTGCAAGAACCCAACAGCATACATTTACTATAGAACCACCACTGTAGCTGGTCTTCTTGCAAGAACCCAACATCATGCATTCACCATAGAGCCACCACTGTAGCTGGTCATCTTGCAAGAACCCAACAGCATACATTCACCATAGAGCCACCACTGTAGCTGGTCTTCTTGCAAGAACCCAACAACATACATTCACCATAGAGCCACCACTGTAACTGGTCTTCTTGCAAGAACCCAACAGCATACATTCACCATAGAACCACCACTGTAGCTGGTCTTGTTGCAAGAACCCAACATCATGCATTCACCATAGAGCCAACACTGTAGCTGGTCATCTTGCAAGAAACCAACAGCAAACATTAATCATAGAACCACCACTGTAACTGGTCTTCTTGCAAGAACCCAACAGCATACATTCACCATAGAGCCACCATTGTAGCAGGTCATCTTGCAAGAACCCAACAGCATACATTCACCATAGAACCACCACTGTAGCTGGTCATCTTGCAAGAACCCAAAAGCATACATTCACCATAGAACCACCACTGTAGCTGGGCTTCTTGCAAGAACCCAACAGCATACATTCACCATAGAACCACCACTGTAGCTGGTCATTTTGAAAGAACCCAACAGCATACATTCACCATAGAACCACCACTGTAGCTGGTCTTCTTGCAAGAACCCAACAGCATACATTCACCACAGAACCACCACTATAGCTGGTCATCTTGCAAGAACCCAACAGCATACATTCACCACAGAACCACCACTGTAGCTGGTCATCTTGCAAGAACCCAACATCATACATTCACCATAGAACCACCACTGTAGCTGGTCATCTTGCAAGAACCCAACAGCATACATTTACAATAGAACCATCACTGTAGCTGGTCATCTTGCAAGAACCCAACAGCATACATTCACCATAGAACCACCACTGCAGCTGGTCTTCTTGCAAGAACCCAACATCATGCATTCACCATAGAGCAACCACTGTAGCTGGTCATCTTGCAAGAACCCAACAGCATACATTCACTATAGAGCCACCACTGTACCTGGTCTTCTTGCAAGAACCCAACAACATACATTCACCATAGAGCCACCACTGTAACTGGTCTTCTTGCAAGAACCCAACAGCATACATTCACCATAGAACCACCACTGTAGCTGGTCTTCTTGCAAGAACCCAACATCATGCATTCACCATAGAGCTACCACTGTAGCTGGTCATCTTGCAAGAAACCAACAGCAAGCAGTCATCATAGAACCACCACTGTAGCTGGTCTTCTTGCAAGAACCCAACAGCATACATTCACCATAGAGCCACCATTGTAGCTGGTCATCTTGCAAGAACCCAACAGCATACATTCACCATAGAACCACCACTGTAGCTGGTCATCTTGCAAGAACCCAACAGCATACATTCACCATAGAACCACCACTGTAGCTGGTCTTCTTGCACGAACCCAACAGCATATATTCACCATAGAACCACCACTGTAGCTGGTCATCTTGAAAGAACCCAACAACATACATTCACCATAGAGCCACCACTGTAGCTGGTCATCTTGCAAGAACCCAACAACATACATTCACCATAGAGCCACCACTGTAGCTGGTCATCTTGCAAGAACCCAACAACATACATTCACCATAGAGCCACCACTGTAGCTGGTCATCTTGCAAGAACCCAACAACATACATTCACCATAGAGCCACCACTGTAGCTGGTTTTCTTGCAAGAACCCAACAACATACATTCACCATAGAGCCATTACTGTAGCTGGTCATCTTGCAAGAACCCAACAGCATACATTCACCATAGAACCACCACTGTAGCTGGTCATCTTGCATGAACCCAACAACATACATTCAACATAGAGCCACCACTGTAGCTTGTCTTCTTGCAAGAACCCAACAACATACATTCAACATAGAGCCACCACTGTAGTTGGTCTTCTTGCACAAACCCAACAACATACATTCACCATAGAACCACCACTGTAGCTGGTCTTCTTGCAAGAACCCAACAACATACATTCACCATAGAACTACCACTGTAGCTGGTCTTATTGCAAGAACCCAACCGCATACATTCATCATAGAACCACCACTGTAGCTGGTCCTCTTGCAAGAACCCAACAGCATACATTCACTATAAAACCACCACTGTAACTGGTCTTCTGGCAAGAACCCAACAACATTCATTCACCATAGAGCCACCACTGTAGCTGGTCTTCTTGCAAGAACCCAACAGCATACATTTACTATAGAACCACCACTGTAGCTGGTCTTCTTGCAAGAACCCAACATCATGCATTCACCATAGAGCCACCACTGTAGCTGGTCATCTTGCAAGAACCCAACAGCATACATTCACCATAGAGCCACCACTGTAGCTGGTCTTCTTGCAAGAACCCAACAACATACATTCACCATAGAGCCACCACTGTAACTGGTCTTCTTGCAAGAACCCAACAGCATACATTCACCATAGAACCACCACTGTAGCTGGTCTTGTTGCAAGAACCCAACATCATGCATTCACCATAGAGCCAACACTGTAGCTGGTCATCTTGCAAGAAACCAACAGCAAACATTAATCATAGAACCACCACTGTAACTGGTCTTCTTGCAAGAACCCAACAGCATACATTCACCATAGAGCCACCATTGTAGCAGGTCATCTTGCAAGAACCCAACAGCATACATTCACCATAGAACCACCACTGTAGCTGGTCATCTTGCAAGAACCCAAAAGCATACATTCACCATAGAACCACCACTGTAGCTGGGCTTCTTGCAAGAACCCAACAGCATACATTCACCATAGAACCACCACTGTAGCTGGTCATTTTGAAAGAACCCAACAGCATACATTCACCATAGAACCACCACTGTAGCTGGTCTTCTTGCAAGAACCCAACAGCATACATTCACCACAGAACCACCACTATAGCTGGTCATCTTGCAAGAACCCAACAGCATACATTCACCACAGAACCACCACTGTAGCTGGTCATCTTGCAAGAACCCAACATCATACATTCACCATAGAACCACCACTGTAGCTGGTCATCTTGCAAGAACCCAACAGCATACATTTACAATAGAACCACCACTGTAGCTGGTCATCTTGCAAGAACCCAACAGCATACATTCACCATAGAACCACCACTGCAGCTGGTCTTCTTGCAAGAACCCAACATCATGCATTCACCATAGAGCAACCACTGTAGCTGGTCATCTTGCAAGAACCCAACAGCATACATTCACTATAGAGCCACCACTGTACCTGGTCTTCTTGCAAGAACCCAACAACATACATTCACCATAGAGCCACCACTGTAACTGGTCTTCTTGCAAGAACCCAACAGCATACATTCACCATAGAACCACCACTGTAGCTGGTCTTCTTGCAAGAACCCAACATCATGCATTCACCATAGAGCCACCACTGTAGCTGGTCATCTTGCAAGAAACCAACAGCAAACAGTCATCATAGAACCACCACTGTAGCTGGTCTTCTTGCAAGAACCCAACAGCATACATTCACCATAGAGCCACCATTGTAGCTGGTCATCTTGCAAGAACCCAACAGCATACATTCACCATAGAACCACCACTGTAGCTGGTCATCTTGCAAGAACCCAACAGCATACATTCACCATAGAACCACCACTGTAGCTGGTCTTCTTGCACGAACCCAACAGCATATATTCACCATAGAACCACCACTGTAGCTGGTCATCTTGAAAGAACCCAACAACATACATTCACCATAGAGCCACCACTGTAGCTGGTCATCTTGCAAGAACCCAACAACATACATTCACCATAGAGCCACCACTGTAGCTGATCTTCTTGCAAGAACCCAACAACATACATTCACCATAGAGCCACCACTGTAGCTGGTCATCTTGCAAGAACCCAACAACATACATTCACCATAGAGCCACCACTGTAGCTGGTCTTCTTGCAAGAACCCAACAACATACATTCACCATAGAGCCACCACTGTAGCTGGTCATCTTGCAAGAACCCAACAGCATACATTCACCATAGAGCCACCACTGTAGCTGGTCATCTTGCAAGAACCCAACAACATACATTCACCATAGAGCCACCACTGTAGCTGGTTTTCTTTCAAGAACCCAACAACATACATTCACCATAGAGCCATTACTGTAGCTGGTCATCTTGCAAGAACCCAACAGCATACATTCACCATAGAACCACCAGGGAAGCTGGTCATCTTGCAAGAACCCAACAACATACATTCACCATAGAGCCACCACTGTAGCTTGTCTTCTTGCAAGAACCCAACAACATACATTCAACATAGAGCCACCACTGTAGCTGGTCTTCTTGCAAAAACCCAACAACATACATTCACTATAGAACCACCACTGTAACTGGTCTTCTTGCAAGAACCCAACAACATACATTCACCATAGTACCACCACTGTAGCTGGTCTTCTTGCAAGAACCCAACCGCATACATTCACCATAGAACCACCACTGTAGCTGGTCTTCTTGCAAGAACCCAACAGCATACATTCACCATAAAACCACCACTGTAACTGGTCTTCTTGCAAGAACCCAACAACATACATTCACCATAGAGCCACCACTGTAGCTGGCCTTCTTGCAAGACCCCAACAGCATACATTTACCATAGAACCACCACTGTAGCTGGTCTTCTTGCAAGAACCCAAAATCATGCATTCACCATAGAGCCACCACTGTAGCTGGTCATCTTGCAAGAACCCAACAGCATACATTCACCATAGAGCCACCACTGTAGCTGGTCTTCTTGCAAGAACCCAACAACATAAATTCACCATAGAGCAACCACTGTAACTGGTCTTCTTGCAAGAACCCAACAGCATACATTCACCATAGAACCACCACTGTAGCTGGTCTTCTTGCAAGAACCCAACATCATGCATTCACCATAGAGCCATCACTGTAGCTGGTCATCTTGCAAGAAACCTACAGCAAACATTAATCATAGAACCACCACTGTAACTGGTCTTCTTGCACGAACCCAAAAGCATACATTCACCATAGAGCCACCATTGTAGCTGGTCATCTTGCAAGAACGCAACATCATACATTCACCATAGAACCACCACTGTAGCTGGTCATCTTGCAAGAACCCAACAGCATACATTTACAATAGAACCACCACTGTAGCTGGTCATCTTGCAAGAACCCAACAGCATACATTCACCATAGAACTACCACTGTAGCTGGTCTTCTTGCAAGAACCCAACAGCATACATTCACCATAGAACCACCACTGTAGCTGGTCATCTTGCTAGAACCCAACAGCATACATTCACCATAGAGCCACCACTGTAGCTGGTCTTCTTGCAAGAACCCAACAGCATACATTCATCATAGAACCACCACTGTAGCTGGTCTTCTTGCAAGAACCCAACAGCATACATTCACCATAGAACCACCACTGTAGCTGGTCTTATTGCAAGAATCCAACAGCATACATTCACCATAGAACCACCACTGTAGCTGGTCATCTTGCAAGAACCCAACGGCATACATTCACCATAGAACTACCACTGTAGCTGGTCTTCTTGCAAGAACCCAACAGCATACATTAACCATAGAACCACCACTGTAGCTGGTCATCTTGCTAGAACCCAACAGCATACATTCACCATAGAGCCACCACTGTAGCTGGTCTTCTTGCAAGAACCCAACAGCATACATCACCATAGAACCACCACTGTAGCTTGTCTTCTTGCAAGAACCCAACAGCATACATTCACCATAGAACCACCACTGTAGCTGGTCTTATTGCAAGAATCCAACAGCATACATTCACCATAGAACCACCACTGTAGCTGGTCTTCTTGCAAGAACCCAACAGCATAAATTCACTATAGAACCACCACTGTAGCTGATCTTCTTGCAAGATCCCAACCGCATACATTCACCATAGAACCACCACTGTAGCTGGTCTTCTTGCAAGAACCCAACAGCATACATTCACCATAGAACCACCACTGTAGCTGGTCTTCTTGCAAGAACCCAACAGCATACATTCACCATAGAACCACCACTGTATCTGGTTTTCTTGCAAGAACCCAACCGCATACATTCACCATAGAACCACCACTGTAGCTGGTCTTCTTGCATAGAACCCAACAGCATACATTCACCATAGAACCACCACTGTAGCTGATCTTCTTGCAAGAACCCAACAGCATACATTCACCATAGAACCACCACTGTAGCTGGTCTTCTTGCAAGAAATCAACAGCATACATTCACCATAGAACCACCACTGTAGCTGGTCTTCTTGCAAGAACCCAACAGCATACATTCACCATAGAACCACTACTGTAGCTGGTCTTCTTGCAAGAACCCAACAGCATACATTCACCATAGAACCACTACTGTAGCTGGTCTTCTTGCAAGAACCCAACAGCATACATTCACCATAGAACCACTACTGTAGCTGGTCTTCTTGCAAGAACCCAACAGCATACATTCACCATAGAACCACCACTGTAGCTGGTCTTCTTGCAAGAACCCAACTGCATACATTCACCATAGAACCACAACTGTAGCTGGTCTTTTTGCAAGAACCCAACAGCATACATTCACCACAGAACCACCACTGTAGCTGGTCTTCTTGCAAGAACCCAACATCATACATTCACCATAGAGCCACCACTGTAGCTGGTCTTCTTGCAAAAACCCAACAGCATACATTCACAATAGAACCAACACTGTAACTGGTCTTCTTGCAAGAACCCAACAGCATACATTCACCATAGAACCACCAGACTAGCTGTCTTCTTGCAAGAACCCAACAGCATACATTCACCATAGAACCACCAGTGTAGCTGGTCTTCTTGCAAGAACCCAACAGCATACATTCACCATAGAACCACCAGTGTAGCTGGTCTTCTTGCAAGAACCCAACAGCATACATTCACCATAGAACCACCACTGTAGCTGGTCTTCTTGCAAGAACCCAACAGCATACATTCACCATAGAACCACCACTGTAGCTGGTCTTCTTGCAAGAACCCAACTCCATACATTCACCATAGAACCACAACTGTAGCTGGTCTTTTTACAAGAACCCAACAGCATACATTCACCATAGAACCACCAGTGTAATTGGTCTTCTTGCAAGAATCCAACAGCATACATTCACCATAGAACCACCACTGTAACTGGTCTTCTTGCAAGAACCCAACAGCATACATTCACCATAGAACCACCACTGTAGCTGGTCTTCTTGCAAGAACCCAACAGCATACATTCACCATAGAACCATCACTGTAACTGGTCTTCTTGCAAGAACCCAACAGCATACATTCGCAATAGAACCACCAGATTAGCTGGTCTTCTTGCAAGAACCCAACAGCATACATTTACCATAGAACCACCAGTGTAGCTGGTCTTCTTGCAAGAACCCAACAGCATACATTCACCATAGAACCACCACTGTAGCTGGTCTTCTTGCAAGAAACCAACAGCATACATTCACCATAGAACCACCACTGTAACTGGTCTTCTTGCAAGAACCCAACAGCATGCATTCACCATAGAACCACCACTGTAGCTGGTCTTCTTGCAAGAACCCAACATCATGCATTCACCATAGAGCCACCACTGTAACTGGTCTTCTTGCAAGAACCCAACAGCATACATTCACCATAGAACCACCAGACTAGCTGTCTTCTTGCAAGAACCCAACAGCATACATTCACCATAGAACCACCAGTGTAGCTGGTCTTCTTGCAAGAACCCAACAGCATACATTCACCATAGAACCACCAGTGTAGCTGGTCTTCTTGCAAGAACCCAACAGCATACATTCACCATAGAACCACCACTGTAGCTGGTCTTCTTGCAAGAACCCAACAGCATACATTCACCATAGAACCACCACTGTAGCTGGTCTTCTTGCAAGAACCCAACTGCATACATTCACCATAGAACCACAACTGTAGCTGGTCTTTTTACAAGAACCCAACAGCATACATTCACCATAGAACCACCAGTGTAACTGGTCTTCTTGCAAGAATCCAACAGCATACATTCACCATAGAACCACCACTGTAACTGGTCTTCTTGCAAGAACCCAACAGCATACATTCACCATAGAACCACCACTGTAGCTGGTCTTCTTGCAAGAACCCAACAGCATACATTCACCATAGAACCATCACTGTAACTGGTCTTCTTGCAAGAACCCAACAGCATACATTCGCAATAGAACCACCAGATTAGCTGGTCTTCTTGCAAGAACCCAACAGCATACATTTACCATAGAACCACCAGTGTAGCTGGTCTTCTTGCAAGAACCCAACAGCATACATTCACCATAGAACCACCACTGTAGCTGGTCTTCTTGCAAGAACCCAACAGCATACATTCACCATAGAACCACCACTGTAACTGGTCTTCTTGCAAGAACCCAACAGCATGCATTCACCATAGAACCACCACTGTAGCTGGTCTTCTTGCAAGAACCCAACATCATGCATTCACCATAGAGCCACCACTGTAACTGGTCTTCTTGCAAGAACCCAACAGCATGCATTCACCATAGAGCCACCTTTGTAGCTGGTCTTCTTGCAAGAACCCAACATCATGCATTCACCATAAAGCCACCACTGTAGCTGATCTTCTTGCAAGAACCCAACAGCATGCATTTACCATAGAGCCACCACTGTAGCTGATCTTCTTGCAAGAACCCAACATCATGCATTCACCTTGGAGCCAGCACTGTAGCTGATCTTCTTGCAAGAACCCACCGTCATGCATTCACCACAGAGCCACCACTCTGTAGCTGGTCATCTTGCAAGAACCCAACATTATGCATTCACCTTAGAGCGACCACTGTAACTGGTCATCTTGCAAGAACCCAACAGCATACATTCACCATAGAGCCACCACTGTAACTGGTCATCTTGCAAGAACCCAACATCATGCATTCACCATAGAGCCACCACTGTAACTGGTCATCTTGCAAGAACCCAACATCATGCATTCACCATAGAGCCACCACTGTAACTGGTCTTCTTGCAAGAACCCAACATCATGCATTCACCATAGAACCACCACTGTAACTGGTCTTCTTGCAAGAACCCAACATCATGCATTCACCATAGAACCACCACTGTAGCTGGTCTTCTTGCAAGAACCCAACATCATGCATTCACCATAGAACCACCACTGTAGCTGGTCATCTTGCAAGAACCCAACATCATGCATTCACCATGTAGCCAGCCACTGTAACTGGTCTTCTTGCAAGAACCCAACAGCGTCCATTCACCATAGAGCCACCACTGTAGCTGGTCATCTTGCAAGAACCCAACATCATGCATTCACCATAGAGCGACCACTGAAACTAGTCATCTTTCAAGAACCCAACATCATGCATTCACCATAGAACCACCACTGTAGCTGGTCATCTTGAAGGAACCCAACAACATGCATTCACCATAGAGCCACCACTGTAGCTGATCTTCTTGCAAGAACCCAAATTCAAATATTCACTATAGAGCCACCACTGTAGCTGATCTTCTTGCAAGAACCCAAATTCAAACATTAACCATAAAGCCTCCACTGTAGCTGATCTTCTTGCAAGAACCCAAATTCAAACATTCACCATAAAGCCTCCACTGTAGCTGATCTTCTTGCAAGAAACCAAATTCAAATATTCACCATAGAGCCTCCACTGTAGCTGATCTTGCAAGAACCCAAATTCAAATATTCACCATAGAGCCACCACTGTAACTGGTCCCCTTGCCAGAACCGAACAACAAACATTCACATACTCCTTGCGGTAGTGGTTTATGTGGCAACTTGTTTTCAGTGATCAGGTTTTCAGTGATCAGGTTTTCAGAGATCAGGTTTCCAGTGATCATGTTTTCAGTGATCAGGTTTTCAGTGATCAGGTTTCCAGTGATCAGGTTTTCAATGATCAGGTTTTCAGTGATCAGGTTTTCAGTGATCAGGTTTTTAGTGATCAGGTTTTCAGTGATCAGGTTTCCATTGATTAGGTTTTCAGTGATCAGGTTTTCAGTGATCAGGTTTTCAGTGTTCAGGTTTCCAGTGATCAGGTTTTCAATGATCAGGTTTTCAGTGATCAGGTTTCCAGTGATCAGGTTTTCAATGATCAGGTTTTCAGTGATCAGGTTTCCAGTGATCAGGTTTTCAGTGATCATGTTTCCAGTGATCAGGTTTTCAGTGATCGTGTTTCCAGTTATCAGGTTTTCAGTGATCAGGTTTCCAGTGACCAGGTTTTCAGTGATCATGTTTCCAGTGATCAGGTTTTCAGTGATCATGTTTCCAGTGATCAGGTTTTCAGTGATCAGGTTTCCAGTGATCAGGTTTCCAGTGATCAGGTTTCCAGTCCTATTCATAGCCTCATATTAGTCGCCTTTTTACGTTTGCTGAAATGAGCAGTGGTCGTATTCTTGCTGTGTCTTCTCAAAGTCAGCCTGGATCTACACGGGTGGTGTTTGCCAAAATATTTATAAACTTTTTCTTAAGAAGTGCGAGTTATGTACAGTAAAAGAGATTAAGTAAATTAACTTAATCAACTGATCGACTTCTTTAAAAAAACCATGCAAAACATTAGTAACAAAAGTGTTGTAAATTGTTTAGAAGTTATTTTTTTTTAATGGAAGGAGAGTGGTCTAACATCAGTTGACCTTTTCTTTCCCGTCGCTCATCCGTCATTTTAGTCTACCCTGGTCAACCTACTTGTCGGTTATATTTAAGGTATTTTCTTGTAATTTTATTTTCAGTTATGGGTTTTATTCAAATACAGTACATATTGTCATTCGCAATTGATTATCGTTGGTGGTGAACATGTGTTTTAGAAATTTGTGTATCTTTACTTCTTGACTATTTACTGATTACAACGTTTTGTTGCTTGTGGATTTCACGTGTCTCGTGTTGTTTGTATTACTTTATTGTTTTTCGTTATCTGATGATTCGTTAATATTGGGTTTTTGTTTAAATTTTGTTTGTTTTATATCATGGTGTATCTCTTATTGTTTAATATACATTAGAACGTTTGGACAATTTATTTTCTTGATCTTGCTGTTTTAAAATTTATGTATTATTACTATTATTATGATTACTAATATTGTCCTTGTTATTATGCGTCCGTGGTGAGGGACTTGGCAATTCTCAGACTGTGTGCATGGGACAGGGTACCACGGGGACAGGAGGATTTCAGGCTCCTCGAATCCTGTATACCGGAGTTGGAAACATCCCAAAATATTATTCAAATTATTGAACAAGTGTATTAATAGATTTACATGCGCAAACGCACAGATGTCGTCATCGAGAAAAGTGAACGCTGCTGTTAGTTTTCCAATACAAGGTAGCCCGTGTATTTGAATCCCCAGGGTTGGAGGTAGAAATAGACAGAAAAAAATTGGATACGAGAACTGGAGACACTTGAAAATGACGAGAAAGTCCTTGAACTCGTGACTCTAAAACATGCAGAACAACAAAAAGAATAAGAAATTACAGCTATTTATAAATCAATACTTGTGTAAAATTAAAGAACTGAAATAGAACAAGAAGGCAACCAAGGAGGAATTTACTACAAGACCCAGACCAGTGCCAATGAAACAAGAGATGAGAAGCGGACACTGCCCATGGATAAGATACGTTTTGAGGGCACCTGTTGATAGCATTACCATGCAGTGCTTGTATCCCCGGGTGAAAGAAGTCGAGACAGACCAGAGAAAACATGGAGAAGATAATTGGAGGTGGAAATAGAAAAGATGAGAAAAACATGGAAAAACCTTGTGCTGATGGCATTGCTTCTTCTTCTTGGTCCTTGACCGCTGACTGACAAAGCAATAAGTGACCATCACGCTTAGTGACGTATTGTAGGGCAGAAACAAACTGTTTCCACTGTGCTCGGTCAGCTTCCATCCTTCGTGGGGTGATCCAAGTTTAGTATCTCTGCCTCCCCAGTTCTTTGCCAGGTGGCATTTGGCTGGCCTTGCTTTCGTTTTCCTTCTGGAGTTCATAGCATGACAGTTCTGGTGATGGTGTTAAGGTCTCTTCTGAGGTTGTGGTCAACCCAATTCCAGCATCTGCCCACTATGATGGTGTACATGTCTTCTTGGTGGCGCCGAGTTAGCAGTTCTTGGTTGGTGATAGTGTTCGACCAGAAAATTAGAAGAATTTTCCAGTGAAGTTTATACAAGAAACAACATTGCAGATATAGACAATATAGTTCAAGCGAACGAAAGAAGAAGAAGAATTTTCCTAAGGCAGGTTGTGTTGAAAGAGAATAGTTTGAACATTTCCTTATCTATTACTCTCCAGCATTCTACACAGAACAGAAGTACAGAAATTACGCCAGCTATCGTATATTTTTAGTGTACTATTTGTACTGTACTGGGTAGATTTCCTGATGTTGTTTAGATTGGCAAAGGCTGTTCTGGCTTTATTCATTCGGCTACTGATGTTTTTGCTTGTTCTGCCATCTTGTGTTACTATGTTTCCTAGGTATGTAAATGTGTTTGTATTTTCTAGTTTGTGATCCTTTATTTTTATTTTTATATTTTTATTTACAATTTTTATTTTATGATAGCACACAACAGGAGAATTTGGCATGTGTTTGTTGGGAGATCTTTGCTCCTTTGGGGAGTAAAGGGTATTGATTGATTGATTGATTGATTGATTGCCGTGCCAATTGTGACAGTGGTCTAAGGTTAGATCAAATAGACTAAAAAATGATAAAATAGATAAACTATTTGACAAAGTATCACGTTTATTACATATTTGCATACCTGGTGAGCATCCGATTAGCAGAGTGGCTCGAGCGCTGGTCTCTAGCGGCAAAGATACAATGACTATTTATTCATGACACCACAATGAGTTAATTGTATTTTCATTCGTTGTATTTTCGCTTAGGTGTTCAATGTTTATGAATAGTAGTCCATCTCAGTTCGTGCTATGATTATTTGTTACACAGAGTGCGACACTGGATTTTTTGGACCAAACTGTAATTTCAAATGTCGCTGCATGAACGACGATTGTCAAGCGTCTGGTGTGTGTTTTGCAGGAGTTCAGTGCAATACTGGCTGGATGGGCTATGCTTGCCAGTACAGTAAGTCGTTCTAACGTTTTACCTCTGTGTGTGTGAGTGAGTATGTGTGCGTGTACGTGCGTGCGTGTGAGGCTGTGGTGTGTGTGGGTGTGTGTCTGAGAGAGTGAGAGAGAGAGAGAGAGAGAGAGAGAGAGAGAGAGAGAGAGAGAGAGAGAGAGAGAGAGAGAGAAGATATGTTAACATATTTGTTTTAGGGAAAAATTATTGGTTAATGTTTCTAACAAATTTTAATTTAACATACTTTCTTTTAGGAAACATTCTTAGTTAACATATTGATAATCAGATTTAAATATTCTTTGTTAACATTTGTGATAACCAGACGTGAAATTCTTTATTTAACATACTTTCTTCTGGGAAATATTCTTTGTAACATTTCTGATAACCAGTTTTAAGTATTTTGTGTTTCCATTTCTGATACCAGATTTAACATACTTACTTGAGGAAAATATTCTTTGTTAACATTTCTGATATCCAGACTTAAGATACTTTCTTCTGGGAAATATTCTTTGTTAACATTTCTGAAAGCTAGACCTAACATACTTTCTTGTGGGAAACATTCTTTGTTAACATGTTTGATAACCAGACTTAATATACTTTCTTCTGGAAAACATTCCTTATTAACATTTATAATAACCAGATTCAATATACATTCTTCTGGGAAATATTCTTTCTTGACATTCTGATAAGCAGACTTGCATACTTTCTTCTGGGAAATATACATTGTTAATATCTCTGATAACAAGATTTAACATAGAGCCTAGCAGTTCCTGTGATCTCCGAATGGAAAAAAAAGAATATCATTACTGTTCTCTTAGGAATGTCGCAAGAAGCCACAAACATGATGTTGTACATATTGCTTGAAACTTCATCGTGTAAAATAAATGGCGAGACAAACTACTGTTGCTAAAACAAGTTACAATGGTGGCTGTGGTGTAGGCTTTATATACGGGTACAAGTTACAATGGTGGCTGTGGTGTAGACTTTATGTACGGGCACAAGTTATAATGGTGGCTGTGATGTAGACTTTATGTACGGGCACACGTTATAATGGTGGCTGTGGCGTAGACTTTATGTACGAGCACAAGTTATAATGGTGGCTGTGGCGTAGACTTTATGTACGAGCACACGTTATAATGGTGGCTGTGGCGTAGACTTTATGTACGAGCACAAGTTATAATGGTAGCTGTGGCGTAGACTTTATGTACGGGCACACGTTATAATGGTGGCTGTGGCGTAGACTTTATGTACGAGCACAAGTTATAATGGTAGCTGTGGCGTAGACTTTATGTACGGGCACACGTTATAATGGTGGCTGTGGCGTAGACTTTATGTACGAGCACAAGTTATAATGGTGGCTGTGGCGTAGACTTTATGTACGAGCACAAGTTATAATGGTGGCTGTGGCGTAGACTTTATGTACGAGCACAAGTTATAATGGTGACTGTGGTGTAGACTTTATATACGGGCACACATTACAATGGTGGCTGTGGTGTAGACTTTATGTATGAGCACACCTTATAATGGTGGCTGTGGTGTAGACTTTATGTATGAGCACAAGTTATAATGGTGGCTGTGGTGTAGAATTTATGTACGGGCACACGTTACAATGGTGGCTGTGGTGTAGACTTTATATACGGGCACATGTTATAATGGTGGCTGTGGTGTAGACTTTATGTTCGGGCACAAGTTATAATGGTGGCTGTGGTGTAGGTGTAGACATTATATACGGGCACAAGTCATAATAGTGGCTGTGGTGTAGACTTTATGTATGGGCACACGTTATAAGGGTGACTGTGGTGTAGACTTTATGTACGGGCACACGTTATAATGGTAGCTGTGATGTAGACTTTATGTATGGGCACACGTTATAATGGTGGCTGTGATGTAGACTTTATGTACGAGCACATGTTATAATGGTGGCTGTGGTGTAGACTTTATGTATGAGTACACGTTACAATGGTGGCTGTGGTGTAGACTTTATGTACGAGCACACGTTATAATGGTGGCTGTGGTGTAGACTTTATGTATGAGTACACGTTACAATGGTGGCTGTGGTGTAGACTTTATGTACGAGCACACGTTATAATGGTGGCTGTGGTGTAGACTTTATGTATGAGTACACGTTACAATGGTGGCTGTGGTGTAGACTTTATGTACAAGCACAAGTTACAATGGGGGCTGTGGTGTAGACTTTATGTACGAGCACACGTTATAATGGTGGCTGTGGTGTAGACTTTATGTATGAGTACACGTTACAATGGTGGCTGTGATGTAGACTTTATGTACGAGCACAAGTTACAATGGAGGCTGTGGTGTAGACTTTATGTACGAGCACACGTTATAATGGTGGCTGTGGTGTAGACTTTATGTATGAGTACACGTTACAATGGTGGCTGTGGTGTAGACTTTATGTACAAGCACACGTTTCAATGGTGGCTGTGGTGTAGACTTTATGTACGAGCACACGTTATAATGGTGGCTGTGGTGTAAACTTTATGTATGAGCACACGTTATAATGGTGGCTGTGGTGTAGACTTTATGTACCAGCACACGTTACAATGGTGGCTGTGGTGTAGACTTTATGTACAAGCACACGTTACAATGGTGGCTGTGGTGTAGACTTTATGTACGAGCACACGTTATAATGGTGGCTGTGATAAAGACTTTATGTATGAGCACAAGTTATAATGGTGGCTGTGATGTAGACTTTATGTACCGGCACACGTTACAATGGTGGCTGTGGTGTAGACTTTATGTACAAGCACACGTTACAATGGTGGCTGTGATGTAGACTTTATGTACCGGCACACGTTACAATGGTGGCTGTGGTGTAGACTTTATGTACAAGCACACGTTACAATGGTGGCTGTGGTGTAGACTTTATGTACGAGCACACGTTATAATGGTGGCTGTGATAAAGACTTTATGTACGAGCACAAGTTATAATGGTGGCTGTGATGTAGACTTTATGTACCGGCACACGTTACAATGGTGGCTGTGATGTAGACTTTATGTACCAGCACACGTTACAATGGTGGCTGTGGTGTAGACTTTATGTACGAGCACAAGTTATAATGGTCACTGTGGTGTAGGTGTAGACATTATGTACGGGCACAAGTCATAATAGTGGCTGTGGTGTAGACTTTATTTACGGGCACACATTATAAGGGTGACTGTGGTGTAGACTTTATGTACGGGCACACGTTCTAATGGTGGCTGTGATGTAGACTTTATGTATGGGCCCACGTTATAATGGTGGCTGTGATGTAGACTTTATGTACGAGCACAAGTTATAATGGTGGCTGTGATGTAGACTTTATAAACGGGCACACCTTATAATGGTGGCTGTGATGTAGACTTTATGTACGAGCATAAGTTATAATGGTGGCTGTGATGTAGACTTTATGTACTGGCACACGTTACAATGGTGGCTGTGGGGTAGACTTTATGTACGAGCACAAGTTATAATGGTGGCTGTGGTGTATGACTTTATGTACGGGCACACGTTATGTGGGTGACTGTGGTGTAGACTTTATGTACGGGCACACGTTATAATGGTGGCTGTGATGTAGACTTTATGTAAGAGCACAAGTTATAATGGTAGCTGTGATGTTGACTTTATATACGAGCCCAAGTTATAATGGTGGCTTTGATGTAGACTTTATGTACGGGCACACTTTATAATGGTGGCTGTGATGTAGACTTTATGTACGAGCACAAGTTATAATGGTGGCTTTGATGTAGACTTTATGTACGGGCACACGTTATAATGGTGGCTGTGATGTAGACTTTATGTACGGGCACACGTTATAATGGTGGCTGTGATGTAGACTTTATGTAAGAGCACAAGTTATAATGGTGGCTTTGATGTAGACTTTATGTACGGGCACACGTTATAATGGTGGCTGTGATGTAGACTTTATGTAAGAGCACAAGTTATAATGGTGGCTTTGATGTAGACTTTATGTACGGGCACACGTTATAATGGTGGCTGTGGTAGTATGTAAGAGCACAAGTTATATGGTGGCTTTGACTTTATGTACGAGCACACGTTATAATGGTGGCTTTGATGTAGACTTTATGTACGGGCACACGTTATAATGGTGGCTGTGATGTAGACTTTATGTAAGAGCACAAGTTATAATGGTGGCTTTGATGTAGACTTTATGTACGGGCACACGTTATAATGGTGGCTGTGATGTAGACTTTATGTACGAGCACAAGTTATAATGGTGGCTGTGGTGTAGACTTTATGTACGAGCACACGTTATAATGGTGGCTGTGGTGTAGACTTTATGTACAAGCACACGTTACAATGGTGGCTGTGGTGTAGACTTTATGTACGAGCACACGTTATAATGGTGGCTGTGGTGTAGACTTTATGTATGAGTACACGTTACAATGGTGGCTGTGGTGTAGACTTTATGTACAAGCACACGTTACAATGGTGGCTGTGGTGTAGACTTTATGGACGAGCACAAGTTATAATGGTGGCAGTGGCGTAGACTTTATGTACGAGCACAAGTTATAATGGTGGCTGTGGAGTAAACTTTATGTATGAGCACACGTTATAATGGTGCCTGTGGTGTAGACTTTATTTACGAGCACACGTTACAATGGTGGCTGTGGTGTAGACTTTATGTACAAGCACACGTTACAATGTCGGCTGTGGTGTAGACTTTATGTACGAGCACACGTTATAATGGTGGCTGTGGTGTAGACTTTATGTACGAGCACACGTTACAATGGTGGCTGTGTTGTAGACTTTATGTACGAGCACAAGTTATAATGGTGGCTGCGGTGTAGACTTTATGTACGAGCACAAGTTATAATGGTGGCTGTGGTGTAGACTTTATGTACAAGCACACGTTACAATGTTGGCTGTGGTGTAGACTTTATGTACGAGCACACGTTATAATGGTGGCTGTGGTGTAGACTTTATGTACGAACACAAGTTATAATGGTGGCTGTGTTGTAGACTTTATGTACGAACACAAGTTATAATGGTGGCTGTGTTGTAGACTTTATGTACGAGCACAAGTTATAATGGTGGCTGTGATGTAGACTTTATGTACGAGCACAAGTTATAATGGTGGCTGTGATGTAGACTTTATGTACGAACACAAGTTATAATGGTGGCTGTGATGTAGACTTTATGTACGAGCACAAGTTATAATGGTGGCTGTGTTGTAGACTTTATGTACGAACACAAGTTATAATGGTGGCTGTGTTGTAGACTTTATGTACGAGCACAAGTTATAATGGTGGCTGTGATGTAGACTTTATGTACGAGCACACGTTATAATGGTGGCTGTGATGTAGACTTTATTACGAGCACAAGTTATAATGGTGGCTGTGTTGTAGACTTTATGTACGAGCACAAGGTATAATGGTGGCTGTGGCGTAGACTTTATGTACGAGCACACGTTACAATGGTGGCTGTGGTGTAGACTTTATGTACGAGCACACGTTATAATGGTGGCTGTGGCGTAGACTTTATGTACGAGCACACGTTATAATGGTAGACTTTATGTACGAGCACAAGTTATAATGGTGGCTGTGGCGTAGACTTTATGTACGAACACAAGTTATAATGGTGGCTGTGATGTAGACTTTATGTACGAGCACACGTTATAATGGTGGCTGTGGTGTAGACTTTATGTACGAGCACAAGTTATAATGGTGGCTGTGTTGTAGACTTTATGTACGAGCACAAGTTATAATGGTGGCTGTGGCGTAGACTTTATGTACGAGCACACGTTATAATGGTGGCTGTGGCGTAGACTTTATGTACGAGCACAAGTTATAATGGTGGCTGTGATGTAGACTTTATGTACGAGCACACGTTATAATGGTGGCTGTGGCGTAGACTTTATGTACGAGCACAAGTTATAATGGTAGCTGTGGTGTAGACTTTATGTACGAGCACACGTTACAATGGTGGCTGTGGTGTAGACTTTATGTACAAGCACACGTTACAGTGGTGGCTGTGGTGTAGACTTTATGTACGAGCACAAGTTATAATGGTAGCTGTGGCGTAGACTTTATGTACGAGCACAAGTTATAATGGTGGCTGTGATGTAGAATTTATGTACGGGCACACGTTATAAGGGTGACTGTGGTGTAGACTTTATGTACGAGCACAAGTTATAATGGTGGCTGTGGCGTAGACTTTATGTACGAGCACAAGTTATAATGGTGGCTGTGGTGTAGACTTTATGTACGGGCACACGTTATAATGGTGGCTGTGGTGTAGACTTTATGTACGGGCACACGTTATAATGGTGGCTGTGATGTAGACTTTATGTATGGGCACACGTTATAATGGTGGCTGTGATGTAGACTTTATGTACGAGCACAAGTTATAATGGTGGCTGTGATGTAGACTTTATGTACGGGCACACGTTATAAGGGTGACTGTGGTGTAGACTTTATGTACGGGCACACGTTATAATGGTGGCTGTGATGTAGACTTTATGTACGAGCACAAGTTATAATGGTGGCTGTGGCGTAGACTTTATGTACGAGCACAAGTTATAATGGTGGCTGTGGTGTAGACTTTACGTAGACACACGTTACAATGTACTGTGGTGTAGACATGTACAAGCACACGTTACAGTGGTGGCTGTGGTGTAGACTTTATGTACGGCACAAGTTATAATGGTAGCTGTGGCGTAGACTTTATGTACGAGCACACGTTACTGGTGGCTGTGGTGTAGACTTTATGTACAAGCACACGTTACACTGTGTATACTTTATGTACGAGCAAGTTATAATGGTAGCTGTGGCGTAGACTTTATGTACGAGCACAAGTTATAATGGTGGCTGTGATGTAGAATTTATGTACGGGCACACGTTATAAGGGTGACTGTGGTTTAGACTTTATGTACGAGCACAAGTTATAATGGTAGCTGTGGCGTAGACTTTATGTACGAGCACAAGTTATAATGGTGGCTGTGATGTAGAATTTATGTACGGGCACACGTTATAAGGGTGACTGCGGTGTAGACTTTATGTACGGGCACAAGTTATAATAGTGGCTGTGATGTAGACTTTATGTACGAGCACACGTTATAATGGTGGCTGTGATGTAGACTTTATGTACAAGCACACGTTACATTGGTGGCTGTGGTGTAGACTTTATGTACGAGCACAAGTTATAATGGTAGCTGTGGCGTAGACTTTATGTACGAGCACAAGTTATAATGGTGGCTGTGATGTAGACTTTATGTACGGGCACACGTTACAATGGTGGCTGTGGCGTAGACTTTATGTACGAGCACAAGTTATAATGGTGGCTGTCTCGTAGATTTTATGTACGAGCACAAATTATAATGGTGGCTGTGGCGTAGACTTTATGTACGAGCACAAGTTATAATGGTGGCAGTGGTGTAGACTTTACGTACGAGCACACGTTACAATGGTGGCTGTGGTGTAGACTTTATGTACAAGCACACGTTACAGTGGTGGCTGTGGTGTAGACTTTATGTACGAGCACAAGTTATAATGGTAGCTGTGGCGTAGAATTTATGTACGAGCACAAGTTATAATGGTGGCTGTGATGTAGAATTTATGTACGGGCACACGTTATAAGGGTGACTGTGGTGTAGACTTTATGTACGAGCACAAGTTATAATGGTAGCTGTGGCGTAGACTTTATGTACGAGCACAAGTTATAATGGTGGCTGTGATGTAGAATTTATGTACGGGCACACGTTATAAGGGTGACTGTGGTGTAGACTTTATGTACGGGCACAAGTTATAATAGTGGCTGTGATGTAGACTTTATGTATGGGCACACGTTATAATGGTGGCTGTGATGTAGACTTTATGTACGAGCACAAGTTATAATGGTGGCTGTGATGTAGACTTTATGTACGGGCACACGTTATAAGAGTGACTGTGGTGTATACTTTATGTACGGGCACACGTTGTAATGGTGGCTGTGATGTAGACTTTATGTACGAGCACAAGTTATAATGGTGGCTGTGGCGTAGACTTTATGTACGAGCACAAGTTATAATGGTAGCTGTGGTGTAGACTTTACGTACGAGCACACGTTACAATGGTGGCTGTGGTGTAGACTTTATGTACAAGCACACGTTACAGTGGTGGCTGTGGTGTAGACTTTATGTACGAGCACAAGTTATAATGGTAGCTGTGGCGTAGACTTTATGTACGAGCACACGTTACAATGGTGGTTGTGGTGTAGACTTTATGTACAAGCACACGTTACAGTGGTGGCTGTGGTGTAGACTTTATGTACGAGCACAAGTTATAATGGTAGCTGTGGCGTAGACTTTATGTTCGAGCACAAGTTATAATGGTGGCTGTGATGTAGAATTTATGTAACGGCACACGTTATAAGGGTGACTGTGGTTTAGACTTTATGTACGAGCACAAGTTATAATGGTAGCTGTGGCGTAGACTTTATGTACGAGCACAAGTTATAATGGTGGCTGTGATGTAGAATTTATGTACGGGCACACGTTATAAGGGTGACTGCGGTGTAGACTTTATGTACGGGCACAAGTTATAATAGTGGCTGTGATGTAGACTTTATGTACGAGCACACGTTATAATGGTGGCTGTGATGTAGACTTTATGTACAAGCACACGTTACATTGGTGGCTGTGGTGTAGACTTTATGTACGAGCACAAGTTATAATGGTAGCTGTGGCGTAGACTTTATGTACGAGCACAAGTTATAATGGTGGCTGTGATGTAGACTTTATGTACGGGCACACGTTACAATGGTGGCTGTGGCGTAGACTTTATGTACGAGCACAAGTTATAATGGTGGCTGTCTCGTAGATTTTATGTACGAGCACAAATTATAATGGTGGCTGTGGCGTAGACTTTATGTACGAGCACAAGTTATAATGGTGGCAGTGGTGTAGACTTTATGTACGAGCACAAGTTATAATGGTAGCTGTGGTGTAGACTTTATGTATGAGCACAAGTTATAATGGTGGCTGTGGTGTAGACTTTATGTATGAGCACAAGTTATCATGGTGGCTGTGGTGTAGAATTTATGTACGGGCACACGTTACAATGGTGGCTGTGGTGTAGACTTTATATACGGGCACATGTTATAATGGTGGCTGTGGTGTAGACTTTATGTTCGGGCACAAGTTATAATGGTGGCTGTGGTGTAGGTGTAGACATTATATACGGGCACAAGTCATAATAGTGGCTGTGGTGTAGACTTTATGTATGGGCACACGTTATAAGGAAGACTGTGGAGTAGACTTTATGTACGGGCACACGTTATAATGGTGGCTGTGGTGTAGACTTTATGTACGAGCACACGTTACAATGGTGGCTGTGTTGTAGACTTTATGTACGAGCACAAGTTATAATGGTGGCTGCGGCGTAGACTTTATGTACGAGCACAAGTTATAATGGTGGCTGTGGTGTAGACTTTATGTACAAGCACACGTTACAATGTTGGCTGTGGTGTAGACTTTATGTACGAGCACACGTTATAATGGAGGCTGTGGTGTAGACTTTATGTACGAGCACACGTTACAATGGTGGCTGTGGTGTAGACATTATGTACAAGCACACGTTACAATGGTGGCTGTGTTGTAGACTTTATGTACGAGCACAAGTTATAATGGTGGCTGCGGCGTAGACTTTATGTACGAGCACAAGTTATAATGGTGGCTGTGGCGTAGACTTTATGTACGAGCACAAGTTATAATGGTGGCTGTGGCGTAGACTTTATGTACGAACACAAGTTATAATGGTGGCTGTGATGTAGACTTTATGTACGAGCACACGTTATAATGGTGGCTGTGATGTAGACTTTATGTACGAGCACAAGTAATAATGGTGGCTGTGATGTAGACTTTATGTACGAGCACACGTTACAATGGTGGCTGTGTTGTAGACTTTATGTACGAGCACAAGTTATAATGGTGGCTGTGGCGTAGACTTTATGTACGAGCACACGTTACAATGGTGGCTGTGGCGTAGATTTTATGTACGAGCACAAGTTATAATGGTGGCTGTGATGTAGACTTTATGTACGAGCACAAGTTATATTGGTGGCTGTGATGTAGACTTTATGTACCGGCACACGTTATAAGGGTGACTGTGGTGTATACTTTATGTACGGGCACACGTTGTAATGGTGGCTGTGATGTAGACTTTATGTACGAGCACAAGTTATAATGGTGGCTGTGGCGTAAACTTTATGTACGAGCACAAGTTATAATGGTAGCTGTGGTGTAGACTTTACGTACGAGCACACGTTACAATGGTGGCTGTGGTGTAGACTTTATGTACAAGCACACGTTACAGTGGTGGCGGTGGTGTAGACTTAATGTACGAGCACAAGTTATAATGGTAGCTGTGGCGTAGACTTTATGTACGAGCACAAGTTATAATGGTGGCTGTGATGTAGAATTTATGTACGGGCACACGTTATAAGGGTGACTGTGGTGTAGACTTTATGTACGAGCACAAGTTATAATGGTAGCTGTGGCGTAGACTTTATGTACGAGCACAAGTTATAATGGTGGCTGTGATGTAGAATTTATGTACGGGCACACGTTATAAGGGTGACTGTGGTGTAGACTTTATGTACGGGCACAAGTTATAATAGTGGCTGTGATGTAGACTTTATGTATGGGCACACGTTATAATGGTGGCTGTGATGTAGACTTTATGTACGAGCACAAGTTATAATGGTGGCTGTGATGTAGACTTTATGTACGGGCACACGTTATAAGGGTGACTGTGGTGTATTCTTTATGTACGGGCACACGTTGTAATGGTGGCTGTGATGTAGACTTTATGTACGAGCACAAGTTATAATGGTGGCTGTGGCGTAGACTTTATGTACGAGCACAAGTTATAATGGTAGCTGTGGTGTAGACTTTACGTACGAGCACACGTTACAATGGTGGCTGTGGTGTAGACTTTATGTACAAGCACACGTTACAGTGGTGGCTGTGGTGTAGACTTTATGTACGAGCACAAGTTATAATGGTAGCTGTGGCGTAGACTTTATGTACGAGCACACGTTACAATGGTGGCTGTGGTGTAGACTTTATGTACAAGCACACGTTACAGTGGTGGCTGTGGTGTAGACTTTATGTACGAGCACAAGTTATAATGGTAGCTGTGGCGTAGACTTTATGTACGAGCACAAGTTATAATGGTGGCTGTGATGTAGAATTTATGTACGGGCACACGTTATAAGGGTGACTGTGGTGTAGACTTTATGTACGAGCACAAGTTATAATGGTAGCTGTGGCGTAGACTTTATGTACGAGCACAAGTTATAATGGTGGCTGTGATGTAGAATTTATGTACGGGCACACGTTATAAGGGTGACTGTGGTGTAGACTTTATGTACGGGCACAAGTTATAATAGTGGCTGTGATGTAGACTTTATGTATGGGCACACGTTATAATGGTGGCTGTGATGTAGACTTTATGTACAAGCACACGTTACAGTGGTGGCTGTGGTGTAGACTTTATGTACGAGCACAAGTTATAATGGTAGCTGTGGCGTAGACTTTATGTACGAGCACAAGTTATAATGGTGGCTGTGATGTAGAATTTATGTACGGGCACACGTTATAAGGGTGACTGTGGTGTAGACTTTATGTACGAGCACAAGTTATAATGGTAGCTGTGGCGTAGACTTTATGTACGAGCACAAGTTATAATGGTGGCTGTGATGTAGACTTTATGTACGGGCACACGTTACAATGGTGGCTGTGGCGTAGACTTTATGTACGAGCACAAGTTATAATGGTGGCTGTGGCGTAGACTTTATGTACGAGCACAAATTATAATGGTGGCTGTGGCGTAGACTTTATGTACGAGAACAAGTTATAATGGTGGCAGTGGTGTAGACTTAATGTTCGAGCACAAGTTATAATGGTGACTGTGGTGTAGACTTTATATACGGGCACACATTACAATGGTGGCTGTGGTGTAGACTTTATGTATGAGCACAAGTTATAATGGTGGCTGTGGTGTAGACTTTATGTATGAGCACAAGTTATAATGGTGGCTGTGGTGTAGAATTTATGTACGAGCACAAGTTATAATGGTGGCTGTGATGTAGAATTTATGTACAGGCACACGTTACAATGGTGGCTGTGGTGTAGACTTTATGTTCGGGCACAAGTTATAAAGGGGGCTGTGGTGTAGGTGTAGACATTATATACGGGCACAAGTCATAATAGTGGCTGTGGTGTAGACTTTATGTATGGGCACACGTTATAAGGGTGACTGTGGTGTAGACTTTATGTACGGGCACACGTTATAATGGTAGCTGTGATGTAGACTTTATGTATGGGCACACGTTATAATGGTGGCTGTGATGTAGACTTTATGTACGAGCAAATGTTATAATGGTGGCTGTGGTGTAGACTTTATGTATGAGTACACGTTACAATGGTGGCTGTGGTGTAGACTTTATGTACGAGCACACGTTATAATGGTGGTTGTGGTGTAGACTTTATGTATGAGTACACGTTACAGTGGTGGCTGTGGTGTAGACTTTATGTACGAGCACACGTTATAATGGTGGCTGTGGTGTAGACTTTATGTATGAGTACACGTTACAATGGTGGCTGTGGTGTAGACTTTATGTACAAGCGCAAGTTACAATGGGGGCTGTGGTGTAGACTTTATGTACGAGCACACGTTACAATGGTGGCTGTGGTGTAGACTTTATGTATGAGTACACGTTACAATGGTGGCTGTGATGTAGAATTTATGTACGAGCACAAGTTACAGTGGAGGCTGTGGTGTAGACTTTATGTACGAGCACACGTTATAATGGTGGCTGTGGTGTAGACTTTATGTATGAGTACACGTTACAATGGTGGCTGTGGTGTAGACTTTATGTACAAGCACACGTTTCAATTGTGGCTGTGGTGTAGACTTTATGTACGAGCACACGTTATAATGGTGGCTGTGGTGTAAACTTTATGTATGAGCACACGTTATAATGGTGGATATGGTGTAGACTTTATGTACCAGCGCACGTTACATTGGTGGCTGTGGTGTAGACTTTATGTACAAGCACACGTTACAATGGTGGCTGTGGTGTAGACTTTATGTACGAGCACACGTTATAATGGTGGCTGTGATAAAGACTTTATGTACGAGCACAAGTTATAATGGTGGCTGTGATGTAGACTTTATGTACCGGCACACGTTACAATGTTGGCTGTGGTGTAGACTTTATGTACGAGCACACGTTATAATGGTGGCTGTGGTGTAGACTTTATGTACGAGCACACGTTACAATGGTGGCTGTGGTGTAGACTTTATGTACAAGCACACGTTACAATGGTGGCTGTGTTGTAGACTTTATGTACGAGCACAAGTTATAATGGTGGCTGCGGCGTAGACTTTATGTACGAGCACAAGTTATAATGGTGGCTGTGGCGTAGACTTTATGTACGAGCACAAGTTATAATGGTGGCTGTGGCGTAGACTTTATGTACGAACACAAGTTATAATGGTGGCTGTGATGTAGACTTTATGTACGAGCACACGTTATAATGGTGGCTGTGATGTAGACTTTATGTACGAGCACAAGTTATAATGGTGGCTGTGATGTAGACTTTATGTACGAGCACACGTTACAATGGTGGCTGTGTTGTAGACTTTATGTACGAGCACAAGTTATAATGGTGGCTGTGGCGTAGACTTTATGTACGAGCACACGTTACAATGGTGGCTGTGGCGTAGACTTTATGTACGAGCACAAGTTATAATGGTGGCTGTGATGTAGACTTTATGTACGAGCACAAGTTATAATGGTGGCTGTGATGTAGACTTTATGTACGGGCACAAGTTATAAGGGTGACTGTGGTGTATACTTTATGTACGGGCACACGTTGTAATACTTGGCTGTGATGTAGACTTTATGTACGAGCACAAGTTATAATGGTGGCTGTGGCGTAGACTTTATGTACGAGCACAAGTTATAATGGTAGCTGTGGTGTAGACTTTACGTACGAGCACACGTTACAATGGTGGCTGTGGTGTAGACTTTATGTACAAGCACACGTTACAGTGGTGGCTGTGGTGTAGACTTTATGTACGAGCACAAGTTATAATGGTAGCTGTGGCGTAGACTTTATGTACGAGCACAAGTTATAATGGTGGCTGTGATGTAGAATTTATGTACGGGCACACGTTATAAGGGTGACTGTGGTGTAGACTTTATGTACGGGCACAAGTTATAATAGTGGCTGTGATGTAGACTTTATGTATGGGCACACGTTATAATGGTGGCTGTGATGTAGACTTTATGTACGAGCACAAGTTATAATGGTGGCTGTGATGTAGACTATTTGTACGGGCACACGTTATAAGGTTATGTACGAGCACAAGTTATAATGGTAGCTGTGGCGTAGACTTTATGTACGAGCACACGTTACAATGGTGGCTGTGGTGTAGACTTTATGTACAAGCACACGTTACAGTGGTGGCTGTGGTGTAGACTTTATGTACGAGCACAAGTTATAATGGTGGCTGTGATGTAGAATTTATGTACGGGCACACGTTATAAGTATGACTGTGGTGTAGACTTTATGTACGAGCACAAGTTATAATGGTAGCTGTGGCGTAGACTTTATGTACGAGCACAAGTTATAATGGTGGCTGTGATGTAGAATTTATGTACGGGCACACGTTATAAGTATGACTGTGGTGTAGACTTTATGTACGAGCACAAGTTATAATGGTAGCTGTGGCGTAGACTTTATGTACGAGCACAAGTTATAATGGTGGCTGTGATGTAGAATTTATGTACGGGCACACGTTATAAGGGTGACTGTGTTGTAGACTTTATGTACGGGCACAAGTTATAATAGTGGCTGTGATGTAGACTTTATGTATGGGCACACGTTATAATGGTGGCTGTGATGTAGACTTTATGTACAAGCACACGTTACAGTGGTGGCTGTGGTGTAGACTTTATGTACGAGCACAAGTTATAATGGTAGCTGTGGCGTAGACTTTATGTACGAGCACAAGTTATAATGGTGGCTGTGATGTAGAATTTATGTACGGGCACACGTTATAAGGGTGACTGTGGTGTAGACTTTATGTACGAGCACAAGTTATAATGGTAGCTGTGGCGTAGACTTTATGTACGAGCACAAGTTATAATGGTGGCTGTGATGTAGAATTTATGTACGGGCACGCGTTATAAGGGTGACTGTTGTGTAGACTTTATGTACGGGCACAAGTTATAATAATGTCTGTGATGTAGACTTTATGTATGGGCACACGTTATAATGGTGGCTGTGATGTAGACTTTATGTACAAGCACACGTTACAGTGGTGGCTGTGGTGTAGACTTTATGTGGTAACTTGCCACCCTTATCGACACCTGGTATTAAAGTGTAAGATGTAGGTGTCTTCTCTGATTTAGGATGTTGCTGTGTATGTGGTAGTGGAACAGTTCACAGGGTTATCACACAGGCAACATGACGTGTAGAGTCATAGAAAGGGTAACTTCGTTGTATAAGTTTCTTCCATTTATTGCACGCCACAAAACAGTCATGATACTTATGACATCAACATAGTTAACGAGTTCAGCAAGATGATATGGCACATTGAAAACAATTTCTGTAGTCAGCAATGACAGCTGTTGTATATATGCGTCATAAGACATCACAGTTCAATAGATTCAGAAATTCATAAATCATAGAGTTCTAGTTCGTGAAGCTGTATAAATAATAATAATTTCTATAACTTCTGCAACAGTGTCAGCTACAGATCTTCAATGTTCATAAACAATAATAAATGCTCCCATTCTGATGCTAGCAGATCAGTTGTATACAATAAGTCCGTTCACTGTCTGCACGTGAATAGCATACATGGGCTACAGGTCAGCTCGACCTTTATAATGTTCCTAAGTCTAACCATCTGACTTGGACGTGATCTCTGATATAACGAATCCTGGAACACAGACAATAGTCTTGTTGGTCTAGAGCGACCCATATATATTTAACTAGTTCAGGTATAAAGATACCGGTGACTTAATCCTAGTCAAAGTACCTCTCCATTTTGCATCACACAGGCGAGCAAATAGGCGACAAAATGACGAACCTCTAGATGATAGCATAAAGTTCGATACAAGAGGAATTACCTTATTTCGGAAAATCAACCATGAACATATGCCTCCAGGCAGGCGTGAATAATACTGGGAAATAGTCTAGTTAGCTAACTAACTCACAAAGACCATGTATTTCCCTCAGAAAATCACAAGACGCAGTTGCGTCTGCTCGCTTCTTAAACCATTTCTCAACTCCCGAACTGGGCGGAACACACAGAACGAACTCCCAGCTTTTGACATGCGCAGAACGACAATCTCTGAGTTGCCGTTCACAATAAGACGATTCTAAGAACATTCGAGATAAAAGTCTTACACAGTCGCGCCTTTTATGGTCATGAAAAGAAGCGTTAAGAAAGGTTTCAGACATCTACCATAGTTGACTGATACTACCAAATAAGGAGATGTGGTCACGCTTCGTTCAAGAAATTATAGACCGAACGTGTCTCTATACAAGAGAAGGCAAACTCCTAAAAAATTGTAGTTTCGATAACTCGGATTATGTCCCTTTGACCATAGAAAACATAATACACACTTCAGTCAAAAAAAATGATCATACATATGAAAAATGTTTATACAAACGAAAAATAATAATGATCCGTGCGTAACATTACCGCACCCTCCCTGGAAAAAAAAAATGAAACATTTTTTTTTTTTAAATCCTGGAGCCGGAAAAAATCTAGGCTCCTAACGCACGTATGATGCGTGGATATATACCTAACAAATTAGCTCAACGCATGGAGCGACACTGAGATCATATCTCAGATCCTTAGAGAAAAAATTTATCTAAGTATACGCTGATATATTCCAGGAAGGTGCCACCAACACACGCCACAATGATGGCAACAACATAATGACAATCAAATTATTCTCATACCAATATATGAAATTAAATATATTATGTGTTATCATACAATGTGTTGCAAATAGCGGTGTAATTTACTAATATACCGCACTATATTATTACATTATATAAAGTAACAGTAATTAATAAGTAATACATGTGTTGATCTTCGGTGACATAAAACATTCAATAGAAGAAGATGTGGACATCATCCGCTCCCAATGTAGGACAGGACTTGATATCCTCAAAGTTCCACAATGGACATAAACTCGCAGACTTCAATGATGTGCTGCGAAAATATCAATAACACAAATCTTAAAGACAACTGGTAAATTTCTTAATACAATCCTGAAAATAATTTATTTAAATGTGGCCGAGTGATCTTTTGGCCCGTATATCACTAACTAAGCCTTCTTAGATAATTACATGGTACAATGTTATAAATTTCCCTCAAAAAAAAAAAAAAAGTGAGACAAAATCTACTAACATGTCATTATAACATTGGACTGTATATCAGGAAATATATATATATATGACAGAAGAATCATGTGGAATCGTGTGGACATCTGGACAGAATGTCTGCCATTACATTATCCGAACCACGGATAGCTCGAACCGAGAAATGAAATGGTTGAAGAGCTATGGCATAACGAGTGGACCTCGAGCTCTTCAAGTTTTTGCTCTGAATAGCAGTAAGCGCTTTCTGGTCGGTTTCCACAATGAAATGTGCGCCTAGAAGAAATCTTTGTAACTTCAGAATAGACCATACCATAGCCAATAACTCACGGTCTAAAACCGAGTAATTCTTTTCTGCAGCGTTTAATTTCCTAGAGATATACATCACCGGATGCAAAGTATCAGAATACTCCTGCATTAGTGCTGCCCCAATCCCTGTTGACGAGGCGTCACTTCGAAGAACAAAAGTCTTCTCAATAGTAGGTAACTTAAGAATAGGTGGAGATGAAAATAGGGCTTTAACCTGGTCCAATGAGGATTGACATTCTTTAGACCAGCGGATCAGATTAGGCGACCCTTTCTTCAATAAAGTAGAAAGCGGTGCCATAATGGAGGACAGATTCGGAATGAATCGTCCGTAGAATTGAATCAAACCTAATAGACTCCTTACTTGTTTCTTCGTCTTAGGGACCGAAATGTTAAGTATTTTTGAAACATTGTGGTCCTCTGTCTTTAAAAGACCATGACCAACCCGATGACCTAGGAAAGAAATCTCGCTAAATCCTATAAAGGCTTTAGAGGGTTTTGCAGTCAAGTTATACTCGCGAAGAGTAGACAGTAATTCGTATAAACCCAAATAGTGATCTTCCCAAGAATCACTGAATAGACAGATATCATCTAGGTATGCTATGACATCTGTACGATATGCGAGAATTCGCCGCATCATGCGTACGAATGTAGCAGGGGCGTTCATAAGACCAAAAGGCATGAAATTCCATTGGAATAAACCCCTAGGTGTAGAAAAAAGCTGTAAAAGGTTTGGCACGTTCAGTTAGCGGGACTTGCCAATAACCTTTAGACAAATCTAGTTTGGTAAAGAATCTAGAATTAGAAAGTTTATTGAGTAGCTCTTCTAATGAAGGCATAGGTTCAGCATCGAACTTCGTAACTTGGTTCAATTTGCGATAATCTACGCAAATGCGAATGTTATTATCCTTCTTTCGAACAATAACCATAGACGAAGAGTATGCTGAAGTGGATGGTTCAATGATTTCCAAACGTATCATTTCATCCAACTCTTTTTCGACTTGAGACTGGAAATGGATAGGTATTGGATATGGTCTGACTCTGATAGGATTGTGATCAGTTAGCACAATGTCATGTTCTATGACATGTGTGTGTCCCGGGATGTCTGTAAGAACATCCTGAAATGTTTGCAACATCGAAGAAACTTGTCGATGTTCCTCAGCGGAAAGATTTGGAGAAACGGTCACGTTTTTCCAAGATTCCGTAGAATAAAGTGGGACCATAGAAAGAGGAAGATTGACATCAGAAAAAGTAGTTTCCTCATCCTGTATAACTGACAGAGATGAGTACTGACCATGAGTTGCTTGTGAATTGTCCGTAGCCTGGAAAATAGGCTGCAAATAGTCAGGTCTTTCATAAAATTCTGTGAGCATATTTATGTGGAAAGTTTTATGCTTTCCATCAATATCGACAACATAGTCGACATCAGAAATTTTGGAGACTATTGCATATGGACCTTTCCATGCAATTAGAAGTCTGTTCTCCCTTGAAGGAAGTAGAACGAGAGCTTTGTCACCTGGACAAAGTTGTCGTAGACATCTATTCTTATTTGCAAACTGCCTTGCCTTTTCTTTAGCAAATTCTGAAGACGAAGTTGCTAGTTTGCATGCCTCGATGATCTTTTGCCTAAGAGCAATGACGTACTCATAAGAAGATTGAGTCTCATCGCTAATATTATCGGCAGTGATTAGATCGTGAAGTAAAGACATAGGGCCGCGCGGTTGCGCGCCAAAGACAAGTTCAAAAGGGGAAAACCCCGTATGTTCATTGGGGACCTCTCTATACGCAAAGAGAGCCGCGGGTAAGACCCTGTCCCAATCCTGAGGATGATCCTCAGTTATTTTACCAAGTAAAGTTTTCAGAGTCCTATTTAAACGTTCGACCAACCCATTAGACATTGGGTGATAGATACTGCTGAGAGACCTTTTAATGTGTAGCATAGACATTACCTGTGACATAGTGTCTGATATAAGTTGAGTGCCATGGTCTGACAATATTTCTCCGGGAAAACCCAAGCGAGAAAATATCAGCCAAAGAGCGTCTGCGATATCAGCAGTTGAGATGCTCTTGAGAGGTATTGCCTCTGGCCAACGTGTGCACATATCGACACATGTAAGGATAAATTGATGTCCTCTAGCCGACTTAATTCTAAAAGGACCGATAATATCTATTGCCATTTTTTGAAAAGGGCGAATAGGAATGTCAGCAGCCTGGATAGGCGCAGCATGTCGTGGTCCTTTAGATTTGACCTCCTGACATACTTTGCAAGAGCGACAGTACATTCGTATGTCCTTGCTCACAAATGGCCAAAAGAAAGCCGCAAGAACCCTCGACTTTGTACGGGAAAAACCCATATGTCCAGCACATTGCGAGTCATGAGCATGTTGCAATATTTGCAATCTCATGCTCTTAGGCACAAGAATTTGTGAATGAGTGGACGTAGTCGAGTCTTGTACCATACGTACAAGTACGCCGTTCTTCATAGAAATCCAAGATTTCCTATTAGTGTTCTGATTAGGATCACCTTTTTTTGCTAGAATGAAGAATTTTTGTAAAGAAGGATCTTCTTCTTGCAATTTGATAAATGAGTCACGTGTAATAGTCAAGTGACTATCTTGGTCATTTACTTCATCATTATTAGTTAATGAAGTTTGAGGTGGATCCAGAGCATGTGCTCTTGTGACCACCGCATTGGTAGCTTCAATGTTTTGCTCTTCCCAAACAGCAATCTGCTGTGGGGTACATTCCCTAACTCCGTGAATACGACCAATAATAAGGTCCGCAATAGGGTTTGGAAGTAGACACGCGTGGACCTCTCCCGTGAAGAAAGGAGTAGCAATGTGTATTATAGCAGTAGGATACTTTTCTAACGTGCCACCAAATGTGACACATTTGATGACTTTTCCTGTAGCACAGGATGGATCTACAAGAGATTGCCTAACGCCGACAGTAGTACATCCAGAATCAAACAACACTGAGACTGGATTACTATTTACTAGCCCCTTATGTAATATAAGAGAACCTCTCCCATATGAGCAACATTAGCAGGAAGAGCGGGCAAAGGATGACCACAGCTTAGAGTACTAATGGTTTTCGGATCAAATAAAGTACTGCATTGGATACATTTATTTGCCCTACCAAAATCAAAAGATGAGCATCCGATAGCATTATGGTCTTTATCATTATTAACCTGTTTATCTGCTCCCTGAGATTCTTGTTGAACAGAGTTTGTCTGTTGATATCTTTTTCTCTTATGTTGCGATCTACCGCGACCATTATTGCCTCTGCAATTATCATTAAAGTCCCTACTGTAATTTTTATCCTGGTTTGAGTTCCAGTTTCCATAACTGTCATTACTATCTCTATGCTGTTGAGAACCTCTATTATCTTGGTATTGAGGTCTCTGCATAAAATATTTCCCTCTATACCGATTACCTTTGTGAAAATTTCTAAAGTTAACCGGAGTAGAATAACGTGTAGTATTAGGTTGTCTCCAGTTCTGGGAAGAAGAATCACCCTGGAATTGATCACTATGGTTCTGGGCATAATTACGATTACTCTTTTTATTGAAATTTTTCTGGCTACCCTGAAATTTACGCATAAAATTTGGGCCATAAGGTGCTGCCGAAGCAACTGGCAGACCTTCTTTCACCTTAGAGTTACTAATGGTTATGTGCGGATGCGCAGTAACATACTGGCTACAGTATTCTTCCATTTCTTTTATGTTTTTAGGCTTACGCTCATGAAGAAAAGATAGAAAAGCTTCATTAACAGAAGACATAACCTTATCTCTAAGTAGTAAATCCATAAGAGCTTCAAATGTATTTTCTGTCTTAGACAACTCAACCCATCGTAAAAAAGTAAGACGGATGCCTGAGATGAATTCAGAGAATTCAACTCCAGTTTCTGGTAACATGGTTTTAAATTTAAGACGATATCCGTCCTCGTTAAGTTGGTACTTCTTTAACAATGCCGCCCTGACAACCTCATAGTTGTTTTTGTCAGGCACATCTACCATACTCAACAAAGTCAAAGCATCACCTCTAAGTATCTTGGACAGATGATACACATATAATGTTTTATCTATATTATGCACATTACATGCACTTTCAAATCTATCTAGATAAAATGTTATATCATCGATTGAGGGATTAAATGCTGGTAGATTAAGCTTGAAATCCTTAGCATTAGTCTTATTTGACACCTTATTTGCATCATTAGCATTACCAGTGTTCAATAACTTTAACTTCTCTAACTCTAAAGCTAAGACTTTTTCATCATGTTCCATTTTTGCTTTTCTCTCATCAGCCTCTCTTTGTAACCTTCTTTCTTCAGCCTCAGCCTGTAACTTTCTTTCTTCAGCCTGGGCCTGTAACTTTTTTTCTTCAGCCTCTATTTCAAGTCTCTTTTTCAAGTTTTTATTTTCAGCTTCTTTTTCAAGTCTCTTATTTTCAGCTTCTTTTTCAAGTCTCTTATTTTCAGCTTCTTTTTCAAGTCTCTTATTTTCAGCTTCTTTTTCAGCTTCAGCCTAGCCTCTTCTCCTGAAATTCTGCTTCTCTTTTTTGTTTTTCCATTTCCATTTGAAATCTTTTTTCCTCCACCTGCATCTGCAGTTTCTTTTGTTCTATTTCAGCCTCTATTCTCTTTTGTTCAGTTTGTTCTTTCATTTTCTTTTCTTCCGACTTCAATGCCTTGGCATATTGAACAGTCGCAAATTCTTCTAATTTATCACCTGTCTTCCCAAGGGCTTTACCCTGCTCAATAAAGTACTCAAATGTAGACATGATGTCTAAAATGTGAGTACAGAACCTGAAATAATTAATTATCTTATTTCAATGTTAAATAGCAACAAGACTTAATAAAGTGCTTGTATAATCTCTATGTTGAACCCAATCTCTGTGGGAAACAGGAGTTGACACCAACTTGTATTATCAAATGTATAATAATATCACAAGTCACCTCTTAATTAACAGTGCACTACCCAAATCAGTGCATAACCATCAGTTATTTATCATAACTGCACTACAATAGTGCATAAGCAAAAAACACCAGTTAGTTATGATAAGTGCACTATAGACCAATAGTGCATGAGCATATATTAACAATAGTGAAAGCTAACTATGCAAGAACTATGTAAACAATAACAAGACAATGTAAACAATAACAAAGGTCACCAACAATGTAAACAATAACAAAGATCAAAGTCAATGTAAACAACAACAAAGATCAGAGTCAATGTAAACAACAACAAAGATCAGAGTCAATGTAAACAATAACAAAGATCAGAGTCAATGTAAACAATCAACAAAGATCAAAGTCAATGTAAACAACAACAAAGATCAAACAATACGAAAACATTCGCATAAGTCAAATACACAAACAGCAAAACTAAAAAGAAATATGCGAAGATATGACTAACAAATGACGCTACAGTGTATACACAAAAATATACGTAAAGAACTGAATAATAGCAAAGGGGAGACCTACAAATACAAACAATCGAAATCGAAACTAAAAAAACACAAAGAAAGAGAGAAAAGAAAAAAGAAAAAAAAATATATATATACAAGAAACAAAAATAAAGCACAACTCGTCACAACTAAACAGATATAGCAACGATTGTCGCTAGCAAATTTCACTGTAGGAAATTCGCACAGTCCCTAACGAAAACGCTAACAGTAGAACCTCTGTGACGTGGTATCTTCTACTGAAAGACACCGCCCAACCGAGAAAACCCGCTGAAATATAAACATATAAATATACAAATAACAAATAACATATAAACATATAAACATGTATCATGAAAACAATAGGAGAAAGTGTGAAAGTACAGAAGGCTCAGTTAGAACATAAGGGCACAGTTCACAAACAAAACAGGCCACTTAACTTCTATAAATCCAGCGTCAGCACGGTGCAGAACAGGATGTAATCAGCATTCTGAGGATAATGATCCAACGTTGATTAACTTCTGCTCCCATAAACAGCCATGACGAAGGAAATGAGCTTCTAATACTGCAACAGTTGTTACGGCACTTGACCTTCTGAATCTTCTAAATTGATTTAACCGGCACTTGACCTTCTGAACCCGCAACAGTACCCCTGAGACCGGAACAGTTGTTACGGCACTTGTCCTTCTTTTCACCAGATTAGGAAATCCATTCGCTCGGTACTTGTCCTTCTAATTTTACATAAACTTCAATATTGCCGAGCAGCGCCGGGTAGTTTCAAAATCAGCAACTGTCAGAAAATCCGGATACTTTCAATAAAATTTCTTGTAAGGTGGTAGTTGATGCTGTAGTTGTATCTAGTATGATGATGATGTCTGGGTTTGCTGACCCCCTTGATAGCTGGAATCAGAGTGAACCAACCTATGGCCACCAAAAATGATATGGTGCGCCAAAATATCAGATGATAGAACCAGCTCTGGCCACCAAAAATGATAAGGGTGGATTTGAGCTGAAGTGGTAACTTGCCACCCTTATCGACACCTGGTATTAAAGTGTAAGATGTAGGTGTCTTCTCTGATTTAGGATGTTGCTGTGTATGTGGTAGTGGAACAGTTCACAGGGTTATCACACAGGCAACATGACGTGTAGAGTCATAGAAAGGGTAACTTCGTTGTATAAGTTTCTTCCATTTATTGCACGCCACAAAACAGTCATGATACTTATGACATCAACATAGTTAACGAGTTCAGCAAGATGATATGGCACATTGAAAACAATTTCTGTAGTCAGCAATGACAGCTGTTGTATATATGCGTCATAAGACATCACAGTTCAATAGATTCAGAAATTCATAAATCATAGAGTTCTAGTTCGTGAAGCTGTATAAATAATAATAATTTCTATAACTTCTGCAACAGTGTCAGCTACAGATCTTCAATGTTCATAAACAATAATAAATGCTCCCATTCTGATGCTAGCAGATCAGTTGTATACAATAAGTCCGTTCACTGTCTGCACGTGAATAGCATACATGGGCTACAGGTCAGCTCGACCTTTATAATGTTCCTAAGTCTAACCATCTGACTTGGACGTGATCTCTGATATAACGAATCCTGGAACACAGACAATAGTCTTGTTGGTCTAGAGCGACCCATATATATTTAACTAGTTCAGGTATAAAGATACCGGTGACTTAATCCTAGTCAAAGTACCTCTCCATTTTGCATCACACAGGCGAGCAAATAGGCGACAAAATGACGAACCTCTAGATGATAGCATAAAGTTCGATACAAGAGGAATTACCTTATTTCGGAAAATCAACCATGAACATATGCCTCCAGGCAGGCGTGAATAATACTGGGAAATAGTCTAGTTAGCTAACTAACTCACAAAGACCATGTATTTCCCTCAGAAAATCACAAGACGCAGTTGCGTCTGCTCGCTTCTTAAACCATTTCTCAACTCCCGAACTGGGCGGAACACACAGAACGAACTCCCAGCTTTTGACATGCGCAGAACGACAATCTCTGAGTTGCCGTTCACAATAAGACGATTCTAAGAACATTCGAGATAAAAGTCTTACACAGTCGCGCCTTTTATGGTCATGAAAAGAAGCGTTAAGAAAGGTTTCAGACATCTACCATAGTTGACTGATACTACCAAATAAGGAGATGTGGTCACGCTTCGTTCAAGAAATTATAGACCGAACGTGTCTCTATACAAGAGAAGGCAAACTCCTAAAAAATTGTAGTTTCGATAACTCGGATTATGTCCCTTTGACCATAGAAAACATAATACACACTTCAGTCAAAAAAATGATCATACATATGAAAAATGTTTATACAAACGAAAAATAATAATG